>CM039528.1:1958840-1975955 GCA_022433055.1 Begonia peltatifolia | reverse complement strand
CTGCGTCCTATGAGGGGAACCACGAGCTATGTCACTCTTCCCTCACTTTATGTGACGACATTGTCCTATGAGGGGGACCGCGTCGTATGAAGGGGATCGTGAAGTGTGTCGCTTTACAAAACTGAGGTTGGCGTCGTCCTATGAGGGGGACCGCGTCCTATGAGGAGGACCGCGAGAGGTGTCACCTTAGTCTAGCGCGTAAAGAAGAACCTAGTAGTAAGAAGATAAAGAGGATGTAAGAAAGAAACGAAAACAAAAGTAGAGACGAAACTGTAGAGACTGTATATGTTAAGATGAGGTGTTTTCAACGTTATTTTTTTATGCATTACTTACTTAGCATTAGGCTAATAGTTGAGTTCTGTGATGTAGGTGACGACGCCATAGTTGGTGAGTACTGCAAGCATGCCAAGGACTTGGAAGCGGTTGGAGGAGTACGCACGTGGACGATCTGGCCGGTTGTCAGGGCTTTTTGACTATGGAAGGCATAGGTATGGAGTTTGGGAGTGTAATTAATAGGACGTTTTAAGTTGTTTGGAGTAGAACGAGTGTATAGACGAATTTCAAACTTGAGTAGTCCTTTTCTATATGTAAATAATGATTTGAGTTGATGGAAAAAGTTTGTGTTGGTTTATTATTAGCGTTGAGTCGAAGTCCGATCGATTTTATAGAGTTTTAAAGGTTTTTAAACAGAGTTCTACAGAGGAAGTGTCAACCGATAGGCTCAGTGGTCAACCAGACCTTGCAAGTGTCGACCGCGAGGGTCGACCTGTGCGGGCAGAGCCGAAGTAAGTGTCGACCTATGGTTGTAAGTGTCGACCGGTAGTGTAAATAGTGGCAGCGGTGTGGACCGCGAGGGTCGACCTGCGCGGACAGAGAGGATCAGGGTGTCGACCGGCGTTCTCAGTGTTGACCGCCGAAAAGACCCGAAACGATCGTAGTGTCGACCTGCGTTGCTAGTGTCGACCAATGTAAAAACCCGAGACAACCTAAGTGTCGACCGATGCTTACAGGTGTTGACCGGTGTCTCTGTTTTATGTTTCCAAAAAAAAAATGAAGTTTTATTCAATTGATTTTTATTAATTTTTCGCTGTAATATCGTTTAAAATACTTTCAAAAACGTCATTTTAAATCAATGAACAAAAGTTTTAAATTTTATTCAAATTCTTTTGAGCGTAGTGAGTGAGTAGTAGAAGTGAACGAATCAGAAACGGATAGGTTTTCAAGGCACTACAAAGAAACCCTTCACTCGGAATTAGCCAACAAATTAGACTAGCAACAAACCTAGAGCGGACAATGCAAACAAACCAAAACCTCGAGACATGAAGTGTTTGAAGTGTCTTGGAACGGGTCACTTCATGGCTAATTGCCCGAATTTACGAACAATGGTTGTTCAGAATAGCGTTATAGAGGAATTAGAATTAGAAACCGAAAATGACGAAGAAGAAGAAGACAAAAAGGAGCAAGCCGCAGAAGTAGAAGTAGTAGAGAGTGATGATAAAAAGATGATCCATGCACCTGATGGACCTCTACTAATGGTCATCCGACGAGCCCTTGTATCAAAGAAAACCAAAGAAAAATTTCATCAGGAAAACATATTTCATACCCGATGCATGATTAAGGACAAGTTGTGTTCTATGATAGTCGACGGAGGAGTTGTACGAACGTAGCTTCCCAAGAATTGGTAGACAAGCTATCATTGGAAACTAGTGACCACCCCGACCTATAAACGTTGAGATGGCTCAGTGATAAAGATGACATCAAGGTCACTAAACGAGTAGCCATAAACTTTAGCATAGGGAAGTATAAGGATTCTGTTGTATGTGACGTTATACCCATGAACGCTAGCCATGTACTATTGGGATTACCTTGGCAATACGATAGAAAGGTCATGCACGATGGATTCTTGAACCACTACTCGTTAAAGTTCGAATGAAAGACCATCAAGTTAGCACCTTTGACACCTGAACAAGTTGCCAATGATGAAGCGACAAAGAGGGATAGCACGGAAAAGGCTAACCTTTTGATGAGTAAAGGTGAGATACATGCCACCTTACAAAATGGAGACCCCATTATTTCAGTAATGTTTAAGGACAAGGTCATGGAGTTGGGAGAGATACCCCTCCTATTCAGCGATTACTTAAGCAATTTTAGGACATTTTTCCTGAAGAACTACCTCAAGGCTTACCACTCTTAAGAGGTATTGAACATCACATTGATTTGCAACCAGAAGCTGTATTACCAAACTGCCCGGTTTACCGATTGAACCCAGTGGAAATGAAAGAATTGCGAACCCAAGTGCAGAAATTGTTGAACAAGGGTTGCATTAGATAAAGTATGAGCCTATATGCAGTTCCAACTATTTTGGTTCCAAAGAATGATGATACCATGAGAATGTACATCAGCAGCCGAACCCTTAACCAAATTACGATTAAGTACAAATTTCTCATTCCATGCCTCGAAGACATGCTGAATGAGCTCAGTAGAGCCTCCATATTTTCGAAGATAGACCTCAAGAGTGGTTGCCACCAAATCAAAGTTAAAGAAAATGATGAGTGGAAGGCAACCTTCAAAACCAAATATGGGCTGTTTGAATGATTGATTATGTCGTTTGGCCTCACAAATGCACTCATTATGTTCATGTGCTTAATGTATCATCTACTCAAAGAATTTCTTGGAAATTTCATTATTGTTTATTTTGACGACATACTAGTGTATAGCGTAGATCTTCCACAACATCTCGACCACCTACGTAAGTTATTTCAAATCCTAAGGGAAGCTAAGTTATTTGGAAACTTAAGCAATTGTTCCTTTGGACAAGATAAAATTTATTTCCTTGGGTTTATTATTTCCAAAGAATATTTGGAAGCCGACGGAGAAAAGATTAGGGCTATAAAAGAGTGGGCTACTCCTAAAGGAACAACAGAAATACGTAGTGTCCATTAGCTCTCCTCATTCTACAGAAGGTTTATTAAGGACTTCAGTACGATAGTAGCACCTCTCACAGATTGCACGAAGAAATGTAGGGAGTTCACTTGGACCTAAGCTTGTCAAGATTGTTTTGAGCAAATTAAGGAAAGACTATGCCAAGCGTCAGTCCTAGCTCTTCCTGATTTCAACAAGCTATTCAAAATAAATAGTAATGCTTTGAGAATCGGAGTAGGAGCAGTCCTAATGCAAGAATGGCAACCCCTTGGATATTTTAGCAAGAAGCTCAAAGGAGCTGCGCTAAATTACTCCACGTATGACAAGGAATTTTATATTGTCATACAAGCTCTCAAACACTAGGAACACTACCTCATACCCAAAGAATTTGTGATCCACACCAATCACCAATCCTTGAAACACATAAGAAGTCAGAATAAATTAAACAAGAGACACGCAAAATGCGTCGAATTTTTGGAAAGAGTCTCATACATTCTCAAGTATGTCAAAGGCAAAGATAATATTGTCGCAAATGCTCTCTCAATGAGACATATTCCCCTGACTGAATTAAGGATCTCATTCTTTGAATTTGATTGGATCAAGGGTAATTACGAGTCGGATGTAAATTTTTTACTACATTACATTAAATGCCTCAACAAAGCTGAAGGAGACTATCGGATTGAAGATGGATACTTGCTCAAAAGAGGCAAGATATGCATTCCTGAAGGAAGTATGAGACCATCCCTCATGAAAAAAGCACATAACGGGAGCTTGAGCAAACATTTTGGAGAAAAAAGACCTTAGATACGCTTAAGGAGAATTTCTTTTGGCCCCACATGATGAAGGACATGCACCGTTTGATTTAACAATATGCTATTTGCAACAGAGCCAAGAGCAAAACCCTTCCTCAAGGGCTTTACCTACCATTGCCCGTACCCACCCAACCTTGGGTAAAAATCAGCATGGACTTCGTCCTTGGAGTACTGCGAACTGCTAGGGGAAATGATTCTATTATGGTGGTCGTGGACCGTTTCTCTAAAATGGCTCATTTTATAGCTTATGCAAAAACCAAAGATACTGACTCAATCGCTTATCTATTCTTTAAGGAGATTGTCTGTCTCCATGGCATACCCCATTCTATAGTGTCTGCTAAGGACACTAAGTTTTTAAGCGTTTTTTGGGGAACTTTGTGGAGAAGATTGGAGACTAAACTATGTTATAGTACCTCTTTTCATCCCCAAACAGACGGACAAACAGGGGTGATTAATCGAACCTTGGGTATCCCCTTTCGAAGCTCAATAGGTAAGAAATTGTCTAATTGAGATTTGCTATTACCTGGGGTTTGCCTACAAGCGGAGTGTCCACTCCACCACCCAACAAACACCATTTGAGTTTCTTTATGGATGCAACCCCTCTACCTAGTTAGATTTAGTTCCTCTACCAGATAATGGACTTGCAAACCCCTCTAGAGCCAATAAAGCAGCACAATTTAAGAAATTATACAAAATGCTGTGAAAGACCATTGAAACAAAGAATGCAAGACAAGCGAACAAGGGTCGCAAGGAAGTGATTTTTCAAGAAGGTAAGTTGGTCTGCCTACACTTGCGCAAGGAAAGATTTCTTGACAAAAGGCGTTCAAAACTATTAGCTAGAGCTGCTGAGGGCCTTTTAGGGTAATACAGCGCATTAACAACAACGTTAACAAAATAGAGTTACCAGGAAATTACGAGGTGTCATCAACATTCAACGTCCAGGATCTATCACCATATAAGGAAGATGAGGTTGACATCAAGAGGGCCCAAGAAAAGGATTTGAGGTCAAATCCTCAACTACTCGAGGAGGATGATATGTCTCCAAGACCTATTACCCGATCCATGACTAGGACACTAGACTTGCCCAAGAGTCATAACACACTTAACTTGTTTTCTAATGAATTTGTTTCTTTTGCAGATAACTATGAGTTGGAAAGCTTGAGGTAGGACCTTAGCATAGAAAACATGAATCAACCTCTACATGTCATCACTTGGGAAGCACGGAGCAAGGCAATCAAAGAGGGAATTTGTCTTCTCTGCATCAAGCCTGTGTAAACTTTTCCTTGAACACTTTTGGCATACACTAGCCTTTATGCTTTTGGAAAAACAACTAGTCATTCGAGTCATATGCATGCATTTAGATTGTGTGGTTAGAATTAGATTGAATGATTATGATTAGATGTATGATGATGGCTAATTGGGTTAAGTTCATGAGATTGTGTTTGGCCATGAAGGAAGAATTACATGCAAGGTTCCAATGAAGATTTAGCTTAAAGGAGGCATGGATTGATGACATGGCACAAGGAGGGTGCTTGATGACAATTGCAAGGGAGGAAGTTCCACCATTGGATGAATCACAAGCACAAATGATCTTGGCCGCCCATCTCCATTTGATCAACGGTTATTATAAAACCCTAGTCATCCTAAGATTCTTTATTTACGCATTGTTTTTGGTGGTTGTAAAGGTTTTTTTACTAGTTGAATAAAATACCTATTTTTCTCAAAGAACTTGGTGGTTCCTTGGAAGAAACGTAGGGTTAGTGCTCAAAGGTAAGCATTGATTTGGTGACCAATTGGAGAAGCCCTCCATTTCTCTCATCGAATGGTTCTTCAAGAGACCTTAAAGATAGTCATACACTCTCCAAGCCTAATGGGGCTAGAAACCTGAAAAGAATGGTCCCTAAACTACCGTCCAAAGGTTGACACACTTCATTGAAGTAGTGTTTGCCGATAGCTCACTTGATAAGTACTCGGCTATCCTCGGATTTCACATTCGTTCTTTACGTTTTGTTGCATATCTTTCCTTCAATTTTCTCTTGCTATTTCCTCGCATACAGGACTTCATTTCATCTGAAGAACACTTTTCCATTCGAGCATTTTATCATCCATTATTTTTGCTGTACATTTTATTGCTCTCGGGTGCTACCAAGCAAACCCAGTTTGGAAAATGGGATATTAACTTGAGTACTTTCAGGTCAGCCCCCATCAATCCCATTGTATAAAAGATCGATCAGCCCAGTAGGAGATTAATCGACTCAAATATGGAGATCATTCGGCACCGTCTAAGGTTTATAACTTCAAAATCGTCGACTTTTTAACACATTAGCCGATTGATCCCCTTGTGCAGGAGATTAATCGGCTTAAACCAAAGATTAATCTCCTTTGATATGGAGATTAATCAGCACTCTCTCGGGTTTGTCTCTCTAAAATTGTCAAGTTTGTCTTCATGATGCACAAGAATCATCTAATTGCTTTTGTTGAAACTACAACCTGTTATATTTTATTAATCTGCTCACTTGCAACAAAAATATCAAATTCTCTTAAACACTTGAAAAACACTCATCATATCAAGTATAAAAGAGCATAAACAAATGTGTAAATTACACACTTATCAGATAGCTGGTAAAAGCGCCTGATTAAAATGATCAATCTTGTAGATAAGGCTAATCTTGTTTGAAAGGTATTTGAAAATTCTTTTAACAGATTATTAGGTGCAATTCAAGATCTTAAGAATCATCTGAGAACTATTGCTTCTTAATTTTAATTTAGTCATTTATTTTATTTAAAATAAAATGATGACATTCTCAGTTAGTGCATAGTCTAACTGAGGGACATATTTAGCTTGGTTATTTTGAATTTATCTTTTTTATATAACCCTAATTAGGGAGGACTATTTTGTTGGAATTCTAGTTTTATCAATTTTATAAAGCATAATTTAAAATGCAGACATAATATTAATCAATATAAAATTATTTATTCTATTATATTTACTGGTTGGGCATATAATTCCCAACATATTTAAGTCTTTCGTAGAGGATGTTATGGTCACTTTTTGGTCATTGAATTCGTATTCCTTTGTTTTGGACTCAATTCCTTGCAAAAACCACATTCTTTTTTTATTTGTTTTCATTCCAATTGTTTTCGTTAAATGTTAAGTTTGATCTTTGTGAGTGTGATCAACATTTCCTACCATTGAAGCCTTCGCATCCTCTTTATCAAAATGGTTAATTTTGATAATAAGATGTACAAACTTTAATCAATCTAGTTAGAGTGCTCATCTTCCTTAAAAGAGTCGTCTTTGTAGTTAGGAGTCACGACTAGGTGATTTCCAAACTAACTTGTGCTTTCATAACTTGTTCTTTCATGCACGCTTTGATCTGAAATTTGGAGGGTGGTTTGTGCATGTACCAATAGAGATGCTGCCCAAAAATCATGGGAAGAAGGTTACAATTGACAAAGTTATCAAATTCAAAAGACGAACCCGCAATCTGCTGAGAATTCCATTTTACATAGGAACTAGCAACTTTATGTTTTGGTTGAATATCGCGAAGTGATATTTATTTGAGTAAGAATTTGAGTTTTCATTCATATCAAAACACTCACATCAAATAATACTGAATTTGTAACGTCCCAAAAATCCTCCGAGATTCCCAGTTTGCTACCCACTACTACTCGTCACCATCCCTCATATCCTCTACTAAATATTTTCAAGAAATTAAGAAAGCTTTATTTTTTTTTCGACTAAAAATGACTTTTTTTTTTCTAAACCATCTTCTAAAAGAAAATGCATAAATGCCGCAGCGGAAACTTGTTTAAAATCGGTTTAGGAAAACTTTACTTTCTAAAAACATAAAAATAAAAGATCGGTCGACACCTGCAAGAGCCGGTCAACACTTCAGTTGTTTGGGGTTTCTATTGGTCGACACTAGCAAGCACCGGTCGACACTACATATCTCTCGGGTCCTTTCATCGGTCGACACTTTTACCACCATTTTAGAGAGGGGTCGACACCCGCTGTCGCAGATCGACACCTTGATCCTCTCTGTCCGCGTAAGTCGACCCTCGAGGTTGACAGCACTGCCCATTTTACACGAGCCGGTCGACACTCGTAACCAGGGGTCGACACTCACCTCGGTTCTACCTTGCACAGGTCAAACCTCGCGGTCGACACTCACCCTCTATTTTACACTGACTGGTCGACACCTCTGGATTTCGATCGACACTTTGCACCCAGAAACTTTAACAAAATTCAACAAAACAACACGAATTTTGACTAAACGTTTAAAACCCGTAAATCTACTTGTCGACTCAATTTACAAAGCTGTTACGCACGCCAAAATACTCAACCCAAATTCAAATATCACATTTACATCAAAATGACTAAGTACGACTCAAAATACCTTACTACCCGTACCTACACCCGTCATGGTCAAAACGCCTCAACAGCTGGCTCAGTCGTCCCACGAACGTTCTCCTCTAACTGCCTCCTAATCCTAGCCATGCTCAGGATACTCACTAGCTCCTGTGTCGTCACCTACATCACAGAACTCAACTATTAGCGTAATGCTAAGTAAGTAATACATATAAACTTAAATACTGAAAAACATTCACATCCTAATATATACAGTTTCGTCTCTACTTTCGTTTTCGTCTCTTTCTTACATCTTTTTTATCTTCTTACTACTGGGTTCTTCTTTACGTGCTAGATCGAGATGACACACCTCACCGTCCACCTCACTGGACAAGGCCAAACTCGATCTAGTAAAGTGACACACCTCGCGGTCCAGCTCACTAGACAAGGTCACCACGTAAAGCGGAGGAAGAGTGATACACCTCGCGGTCCACCTCGCTGGACAAGATCACTCAACCTCACCTTTATTATCTTCTTACGTATCTTCTCATTTCATTCGTCTCATCATATCTTACTGTTTTACTTCATAAAAACATGGAAATTCATTTTCGTTTCATTTTGTAATTTAAAACCATGATGCATATTACAAAGCATAACAGAAATAAACATGTCATGCAACCTACTGAACTGTTATGTAAGCCCAAAGGCAAAACTCCTACTACACTACTTACCTGGCGTCTTTAGCACTCGTAATCCAAATCTCGCACACTAACTGGAAAACCTATAAAACCGCACATCCATTATCTCTACATTCCATTAACTCCGTAAAACTTTAAGGGGTCAGTCACTAAATCCCCACCAGCCTAAAACAAAATTCCAACTAACACTCCGACTAACCTTCAAAATTTCATAACTCCACCAATACTCGTCCGATTTGGACGATTCGAAATGCTACGGATTCCTCATGACGTCTAGTTTCTAACGGTTTCATCCATTCCCTAATTGGACCTCCACAACTTGGCTGAATGTGGCCGAATGGAAACCGTTCTACAATCCGAGCATTCGGCTATCCAAACGCTCGATCTTTCCCGTAAAACCCCGTAATCTACTCCTATTTCTAGCTTAAACATCAACATACGTACAAAATCACCTAAAACCCCCAAATTTCTTACCTCCCCCCTAGGGCTCACCCAACTCTCTCCCTAATTCCCCTTTTACCGCTCAAAACGACTAAAAGACTAACTATCTACTGAAAACTAACCAAAACTTACCGTAGATTTGAAGATTTGCGAAGGTAATGGCTGATCGGTAGAACGTCAAGAGGTGGAAGTTCTTCTTACGCTGGGGAAGGGATGAAATGCCGAACATGGGGGGAATCCGTTCCTCCCCTCTGTTATATTTTATATATATATATATATATATATATAATTATACTATTAAATATAATTATTCCTAATTATTATTTCACCTTCAACTAATTAAATCTGTTATACCGCCCGACTCGGACTAGATTCTTAAATTTTTCTCACCTCCATTAGTCTCAAAATAATCTTTTACCTCATAGTAGAAATTTTTCGCCCACAATTCCGACCATTACTCCGCTGATTACAATCACGTACCTCCGAAACTAACCTAACTAGAAAAATCTGGGTGTTACAGAATTCGTGATTTGTTAAAGTATTAAGAAAGTTCACCACCCAAATGAAAAAATTGAAGATAACTAAGGTCTTATGACAAAGATTTTGCAAAGAAATAAACATGAATATTGTTAAAGCTCACTAGAACTACACATTCCTCATCATAAGTTGAGAAGAAGAGATTTGTGGATCTCTCAATTATGATTAAAGGTTTATTGACAGCTTGAAAATTACATTTAATGGTAATGTAAGCCTTGATGTAGCTACTCAATGGAACTCGGTGCACCTGATGTTAGAGAATGCTGAAAAATAAACAAAAGTTTTGAAAAATTAAGAGAATGTGAGAGGAATTTCGTATTGAACATAGGAGAGGAAGAACCTCCTACAAACGAAGATTGCGCTAACATTCGAGGGTGTTTTATGACACATCTGTCAAAGCTTTTGCATCATTGCATATTATGTCAAATTTGTATGTTAGTGAAATATGTGATGTGGAGATAATCATCAAAAAATATGCTGACAGTGATAATGTATTATTAAGAAGAATGACTTTTGGAATGCTAAACAAGTTTGACAAGTATTGAGAAAGCTCAGACAAGATTAATTCTCTTATCTTTGGAACTGTTTTACTTGATTTTAGATGTAAATCAAAATTATTAAAACATTGTATAAGTCTTTTGCTAGGTAATGAATGAGTCGGAGATTTTACAAAAAAAAAAAAATTGAGTCAATATTTAGTTGTGGTGGTCGTATAGTTGACTCACCTCGTACCTCCCTATTACCGACGACAGTTGAAGACATTATTTTCACTCAAAGTTTAATCCATTCCAAAACTCCAAGTATGGTCGAGCTAATAGATGACTATGAAACTATTAACGAAGGTGCGTAACGTAATATTTTCTTTTCCATGTCTTCTGTGATCTTAATTCTTTACTATTGTATTTTGTTTTTTCCAAAAGATGCTGCTAAAAATGGTAGGAATGAAGAAGAAGATGAATATTTATCAACTATTACTTAATTGTAAAGGTATTCTTCTTTTTGTTAATCCTTTTTATCTTCAAAAAAACTATTCTCTTTTACAAAGATTGAATTGGAATTTGAGTATTTTTTTTAGATCTAGTGTAAAGTGTAATGTGGTGGTTGATTTGTCAATAGAATTTGGAAACTCAGTCATTGGCCTAGGAGCAATGTCTTTATCATCGTTCTAGCCGGGAATGAAGCAAGTACTTTGTAGGGAAATTTCTGGGGGAGAATATGAATTCTTACTACTCGTTCCAGGAAAGGAGAAGGAGATGTTATGAACAGTAAGCTAGGAGGAGCAAAGATTGTCACTGAAGTTAAGTCCAAGTAATCTGCAAAATCGCATCAAGAGCAGACTGCAATCCAATTGCCAAAGAGACAAACCCATTGGAGCTCAGCTATCAGACAATCCTGCTCCAGTCGGCCGGGTTCTCGGATTTCGGTCTAACCGATACTAAACTGGAATTGGAGTCACATAGAGGTGTCTGAACGAACTCCCAGCCCGGGTGAACATTTTCAAGATCCAGAGGAGAAAATGGTCCAAGAGCACCATGGACTGAAATGTTTCCTCCAAGAAATATGTCTGGATGTGATGCCAGTACGTGATTGATCTCAACCAATTTTGCTTGAGAATCAGCCCAGGTAATTGCTATGTTCTTTTTGTTATAAAAGTTGGGAAGCAACTGCCCTGAGGTTGGTTTAGCAGGTCATCCATGGTCAGTGAAGAAGATGAAGTATGGTATTTGAAGAGATTCTGCAAGAGCCATGGCGGGATAGTCATATTTGAAATGGTGGAGTCTTTGATGGAAAAGATGGTCGAGTTTGGAGAAGAAAAAACGAGTTCAGGCGAGACCTCGAGAAGGGTGGCCATGATGTTAAACCCAGACCTTCTTAAAGTGCTGGAGACGTTTAAGTTGAGTTCATCACTTACATGTTTGATAGGCGAGTTGTCGACGAAACTGGAATGTAGAGCTGCAGAAATTGCCATGAAAGTTAAGATTACAGAGATGGAGAAGTACGTCGGGACATGCCACCAATTACAGGAGCAAGAAGCCATACACTCGCAATGAAGATATTTTTCTCTTTTTGTTGGAAATATTTGAACTTCTTCTCTAGCTTTATGATTGGAAACCTTTAATACTAGTTTTGGGCTGGCTTAGTCAAGAAATGGTGCATATGAGCGGAGGCTTAAAAAAAACTAGTTCAATGGACTTAATGACTTTAACGAATTGAGCTTAACGATCCGAGTCTAATGCGACCAACAAAAAATAAATTCAATCTGAGGCAGCTCATGAGTTAATGTCAAACTAGCCAAGCCGAGCCGAGCTAAACGAGTCGAGCCTAACGAACCAAATATACATAAAAATTTTCAATTTATATAAATGTAATGTATAATTTAAAAAATAATAATTATTAAAATTATAATAATATTTATCTTTATAATATCAAAATATATATAGCAATTAGTTAATAAAATTATTTTATTAATATATAAAATGATATGTATTTAAGAAAAAAATTATTTGAAATGATCTAATAAAAAATATTATACGAATATCATTACAAATATTTTACAGTTGCATTATTACAAATTAAACATTTACTAACTAGTTTAGCACATCTCATTGCCAGTCATTTGCAATTAGAGTGACAAACAAACTAAGTCGAGCCGAGCTGAGCTGAGTCGAGGCCACCTTAAAAAAGTCTGACTCGCCTGAGCCTAACGAGTAAACGAAGAGAGCCTAACGAGCTCCCAAGAAAAATTTCAACATGAGTCAGCTCAGGAGTCAAAGTTAAACGAGCTGAGCTCGCTAAAGTGCTGAGTCAACCGAGCCAACCCGCACATTTGTTATTTCTAGCTTCGATCATTTAATTGCTTGTATAAGTTGTATGACAACTTACCGTGTGAATGCAATAAAAATCCAAGTGTGAGATTCTAGCTATTGCTTGATAGAGTAAAAAATACATAGTTTATAAGTACAATTGCTATTTGTTTTGGCTAACCATAATAACAAGAACATTCAGGCGCCGACCCTAAGCGGTCACTATTATACTTGGTACATTAGGAGAGGTTACAAGTTGTCACTGTGATAGCTAGGAAGATAATGAAATTGGATCAAATCATATAAAAAAGACTGGACTCGGCCATGGCTTGGATCAAGCAAATTCGTGCTTATGGCAGAATTAGTGGTTACGTTCAAATGACTGATTTGAATTGAGCAATCCTCTACTTTTTGCAAATGGAGGGTTCCTTTTATTCTATTTGACCACAACAAAATATAGCCATGTCAGAAACGAAGTAGATTGAATAAGGTCATCCTTTTGTAGGTCGAATGGTCAAAAGCCTACTCTCTTGCCAAATGAATAATTACGAGGGCTGTTGACATGCTATTTTTACTCAAAACGTAACTCTCATCATAATTTGTAAAATCCAAGAGAAGACTCATAGCAGAAGCTTAACATAGACTGATAGAAAACCCATGTATTAGAACACGGTTCAAAATATATGTATCTCAAGTATTTTAGTATTTTTAAAACAAAATCATTTTTTACCTAATATTTACAAACAAAACATAACTTAGCGCTCAGAGTACAACCACGGGTCGTAATAGCCATCTCAAACACCTCTCATTTCTCTTTGTAGACATGTGTCAATTTCTCTTTAAAAACATGACAAATAATACATTTTATACTAGGACTAGTTACTCATCAAACCAATTTGAAATGATAAGAAAAACGAGCTCAATGGGCCAAAAATTGCCCGATGTCGCGTATCAAAAAACAAGGTGATGTGACGGCTAACAATGACCGTATGTCGCGGTGCGGAACTACTACCCACATTGCAGCTTTGCCAGAACAAGCCTATTAGCCATATATCTAAAAAGATCACAAACAACCAAATCAATTAAGATTTTCTCAATCAATTAAAATTGTAACTCAATCAATCATGATTTTTAAATATAAGATTTTTTAATAAATTCAAATCAATTATGATATTTTATAATTATCGTTAAGCTATCTTTGTATATCTGCTTCCTTCTATCTATATTGCTTCCTTGTAATTCAACCTATATATATAACATCTCTCTAATGATATTTTATGTTTAAATTATTTTCTCTGTTCTTGTATTCTAATTTTACATGGTATCAAAGCACTAATTTTTTTCTCTCATGGCTAATATAGAAACAGATCCAATCACCTCTTCACCTATCAAAACATATACATATTTCATTCATCACTCCGACAGCCCTTCCACTATTTTGGTTACTCTGCCACTGTCCAGAGATAATTATGGTTCATGGAATCGAGCTGTGACAATAGGATTTCGTCCTAAAAACAAACTTGATTTTGTCGATGGGTCAATTTCGAAATCTAAAGAGAAGACTGATATTCCTAATTGGGAACGCTGCAATGATCTCGTTGGGAGTTAGATTCTCAACTTTGTATCATCTGAAATTCGTTTAAGTGTTTTATATTCTAAAACGGTAGCACAAATTTGGACTAATCTGAATGAACGTTTCTTTCAATCCAACGCTCCTAAAATCTATCAATTGAAGCCATCGATTTCAACTCTTAAACAAGAGGATATGTCAACTTCATTGTATTTCACACAACTCAAATCTTTATGGGATGAGCTCAATTTCATTGTCTTCACTCCATATATCTGTGGCAATTCAAAAATTATGATTGATAAACAAAATCAAGACCGTGTCGTGGAGTTCCTTCAAGGACTTCATTATCGCTATTCGGCTATTTGTAGCCAAATCCTTTTAATGGAATTGTTTCCCTCAACCCAGCGTATTTATAATCTCACATTTCAAGAAGAGAAATAACATGAAATTCATATTTGATCTATTCCTACTATTGATTCAGCGACATTTCAGGCATCTAAACCAATGTTTAAGTCTTCGAGAAAGCATCAATGCCCCTTCTGTGACCATTGTAATAAGCACGGTCACACACGAAGCACATGCTTCAAAATCCATGGCTTCCCAGATCGATCAGTCAAAAAATCAGAGGTCTCATCACATACTTTCGCTACTCTGGCTGCTCAATTTTCACCAGCCCAATATAACAAAATTCTTACACTTATAGCCAAAGATGAAGCTCATGTGTCATCCGTTAATTTGACAAGTATTACTTTGAATTGTTCTTCATTTTGTTGGATTATTGACTCAGGTTCTTCTAATCATATATGCAATTCTCTTTCATTTTTTTCTTCATATTCTATTATTCGTAAAAATACATATGTTCAATTGTCTGATGGTTCTCACGCTTCTGTGACACATATAGGAACTGTTTCATGCTCATCCTCTCTAACACTCACGAATGTTTTTCACATTTCTACTTTTAAATTTAATTTGATATCGATTTCACAATTAACCAAATCAACTGATTGTGATGTGTTTTTCTCTTCTTCTGACTGTCTATTTCAGGACCGAGTAATGAAGAAGATGATTGGTCGAGGTAGTGCTCGACATGGACTCTTTTATCTTAATGCAGATTTAGTTTCAAATTCAGTTTTTCTTTTTAAGCAATGTAATAAATTTGATAAAGTATATTCTGATCAAATATCATGTTTTAATTTTAAGATTGTAATAATTTTGACCTATGACATTCACGCTTTGGTCATCCATCTAAATTTAGATTTGATTTTATTGTTTGCAATTCTTCTCTTATTCATGTTAATAAAAACTTTGTTTGTGATGTTTGTGCACGTGCGAAACAGTCACAACGTCTTTTTTCTCAAATATAACTTATTCTACTATTTGTTTTGAATTAATCCATATTGATATTTGAGGTTCTTTCTCTGTACCTTCCAAAAATGGATCACGCTACTTTCTAATCATTGTTGATGATTATTCAAGGTGTACTTGGATTTATTTGATGAAACACAAATCTAAAACTTTCACCATACTTGTCCATTTTTTTTATCTAATTAATTGACAATTTAATAAACAAATCTCTCATATTAAATCTGGTACTGGTGGCATTTTTCTCCCTCAACTTCAAACCATTCGATTTGATAATGGTTCTGAATTCCTTTTACAAAAAATGCAAACATGGTTTCATGATAATAGAATTATTCACCAACGTGGTGTTAACTTAAAATTTGTTTAAGATTAATAAGTTTTTTATAATGTTTTAATAAAATGTATTAAATTTTAACATAGTTGATCAATATTTAAAATATTAAATAAGCGTAAGAAATAAATTACTTGTTTTTTTTATTAATTGAAAATGTCCTTGAAAAAAGGTATTTCGTATTAATAAACTATTGTCAAATTGATGGTAGTATAAAACGAAGAAATACAGTTTCAAAGTGTTGACCGCACCTAGAAAGTGTCGACCAGAGAAATCGGCCGCTGGAAACAGAACCATTTGAAGTGTCTACCGGACCTTGAAGGTGTCGACCGATCTATCCAAAGCCAATTAAAATGTCGACCAGAAGGATCAACCGATGGAAACAGAACCATTTGAAGTGTCGACCGAACCTTGAAGGTGTCGAACCATCTATCCAGAACCAATTAAAGTGTCGACTGGACCTTGAAGGTTTCGACCGATAGATCCAGAAGCAATTGACGTGTCGACCACTAAAAACGACCGATGCAAGACAGAGACGAAGCAAGTGTCAACCGGTACATCAAGGTGTCGACAGATGAATTCAGAAAAGAACAAAAGGTCGACCAACACTATTTACAACGTCTATCAACAAACACCAACGATCACAAAGGGTCGACCGAGACTCAAAGAGGTCGACCGAAACAGCTTACAATGGTCTTCTATATATGTACAATGTAACAAGGTGTCAATCGGTTTTAAGATAGGTCGACCGATCGTAGGCAGAAGTCGGAAGGATTATAAATTGAAGAATGAAGATTTTTTACAAAAATAACAATCAAGCAACCACCGAAAAAAATTCTCTCAATTTCAAAGAGCTTCAATTTCTCAATCCTTCATACACCTCTCAAACTAAAAAAAACTTGATATTACATTATTAAGAGAGTGCAATTTGAGTTTCAACTCAACCTTGTATTAGAACGTTGTAAAAAGGTGAATTCCAAAGAGAAAGGTGTAAAAGGAAAGAATCTTCAAAGCGCAAACGTGGGCAAGGTTGGCCAAACCGCATAAACAATTTCAGTGTCATTTCTTTTTTCCCTTAACTCTTTATTTGCTATTGATTACATTCTTCCTGTCAAATTATCTTGGCAATCATTAAGTCAATACATCTAAGTGCTAACTTATTAATTTGTTAGTGATCACAATTACTAAATTTTATAAGAAGTAAAACACCTCTCTCTCTCTCTCTCTCTCTCTCTCTCTCTCTGAGGCAAAACGATCCGACACGTAATTGCGTTGCGAACCCTCCCC
>CM039528.1:1843056-1958740 GCA_022433055.1 Begonia peltatifolia | reverse complement strand
CCCCAACAAAATGGCATTGTAAAACGTAGGCACCGACATCTTCTTGATGTTGCACAAGCCCTACAATTTCAAGGGAATTTACCTTTGTCATTTTAGGGTGAATATATTCTCGCTGCTACATTTCTTATTAATAAACTTCTAACTCCTACTCTTAAATATCTGTCACCACATCAAGTTTTACTACAAACCAAACCATCATATTTATTCCTTAGAGTTTTTGGATGTTTATGTTTTGTCAAAAACATGAACAGTAAACACAAATTTGATGATCGAGCCACAGCTGGTATTTTTATTGGTTATCCATATGGTCAAAAAGGATATCAAATTTATGATTTGAAAACTAATCAAATATTCATTTCTCATGACGTCATATTCCACGAATCAGTTTTTTCATACCATGATCTTGCGTCATCACCGCTTAAAAATTCAATTAGCATAAATACTCCAATAGATGATAAAGATCTAGTTGATTACTCTATTACACCTCTATTCTCAATCGTATTGATACTTCTAAGGACGAAGTTGTGACCGCACCCACATCGTCTCCACAACATGTTATTACTCCTCCATCTATTTCTGTCAGTATCAGTGAAACGGTCTCCATACTTCGAGATCATCCTCAATGCACTCGTGGTCCTTTGTTATATCTCTCCGATTATATTTGTAATCATATCTCATCCTCGACGGCTTTTCTATCGGAAAATTATTTTTCTATGTCCAATTTAAGTAATTCTTATAAAGTTTTTCTCACATCTGTCATTGACAATAAAGAACCGTGTTCTTATTCTTAGACTATAAAGTCAAATGAATGGCTTGATGTCATAACCAAAGAAATTCAGACCCTTGAATCAAACAACCCTTGGTCTGTATGTTCTCTTCCCGACGGCAAATCAGTGATAAGCAGCAAATGAGTTTACAAAATAAAATATCGCTCTGATGGCTCTATCGAGAGACATAAAGCTCGATTAGCCACCAAAGTGTATACTCAAATTGCAGGTATAGATTATCATGATACTTTTGCTCATGTGACTAAATTAGTCATTGTTCGTTTTCTTCTATCCATCGATGTTATTAAAAATTTGTCTATATACCAACTTGACATCAATAATGCTTTCCTTCAAAACGATTTTTGAAGAGGTGTATATGAAACTTCCTCCTGGATTATCTCATAAGGGAGAGACTCGTGGATGCAAATTAAATATATCTATATACGATTTCAAACAAGCTTTTTGCCAATGGTTCTCTAAATTTTCTACAACTTTTATTCAAAATGGTTTTCACCAACCTATTTCTGATCATAGTCTTTTTACTTATTCTCAAAATCAAACATCTATTTTTTTTCTCGTTTATGTCGATGATATTATTCTCATTGGTAACAACAAGGATGCAATTTCTAACATCAAACTATATCTTGTTTAATCTTTCTCAATAAAAAATTTCGATCTTCTTAGATATTTTTTAAGCATTGAAGTGTCTCGATCAAAGAGCGACATATTTCTATGGCAACAAAAATACACTCTCAACATCTTAACTGACTCTGGACTGACTGGTTGTCGACTGTCAGATTTTCCTATGAACAACACCTTCGCCTACGATCTAATGGTGGTACTCCTCTCCCTGATCCAACGATCTATCGTCGCCTAGTTGGACGTCTCCTATATCTCACTGTAACAAGGCTTGATATTCAGTATGTTGTAAACACTCTAAGTCAATTCATGCAATGTCCACATTCCTCCCATCTTGATACCGCAACACGAGTTCTACGCTATCTTAAAGGAAATGTTGGTAAAGGATTATTTCTTTCTACATCTAGTTATATCGATTTAGTTTGCTATGCTAACTCTAACTGAGCAGGTTGTCCTACTACTTATCTCTCTACCACCTGTTATTTTAACATGCTAGGTTCGAGTCTTATTTCTTGGAAAACTAAGAAACATTCAACAGTCTCTTGCTATTCTGTGAAGCAGAGTATCGTTCACTTGCAGTTTTAAACTCTGAATTAAAATAGTTGAAATATCTTCTTTCTGATCTTGGTTTTGATTATCCACGACCAATTTCAGTTTATTGTGATAGTTAGGCTACAATTCATATTGTTGAAAATTCAATTTTCCATGAACACACAAAACATATTGAAATTGATTGTCATTTTGCTCGTGAAAAAACTAAAACAGGTATTATCGTTCCTTCCTATCTACATTCTCATGACCAATTGGCAGACATCTTCACCAAACCACTTGTAGGCAATGCTTATCAACGTTTCTTTTGCAAGTTGGGTGTTCTTAATATGTCAATCTCAATGTCAACTTAAGGGGGAATATTACCTGTATATCTAGGACGATCACAAACAATCAGATCAATTAGGATTTGCCCAATCAATTAAATTACAACTCAATCAATTAAAATTTTTAAATATAGAATTTTCTAATAAATTCAAATCAATTATGATATTTTGTAATTATCGTTAGGTTATCTTTATGTATCTACTTCTTTTTATGTATATTGTTTCCTTGTAATATGACATCTCTCTAATGATATTTTATGTTCAAATCATTTTCTCTCTTCGTGTATTCTAATTTTACCTCTAGGTCGTGGCACGGAACTACTACCAACATTGTAACTTTGCCTGAGCAAGCCGATGCGCGACACATCTCGCCCACAGAGGTGATCACGAAGAACACTTCCTGGGCCACGGTTTCGCTATGATTTTTCCAAATGAACTTGAGAAAGACTTTGGCCAATTTCTAGCAGTTTTCCACTTAAATTGGCCTAAAATCTAGCCCAGCGCATGAAACTTTAAGCTAGCAATGGGAGATGAATGTAAAACTGAAATACCAAATGAGAAGTAATGAAAATTAGCTAGAAATCACATACTGTCAAAGACCATTGATAGATTGCGAAAAACCGGACGACACAAACACGAGAACTGTGTCATATATAATATAATAAAATTTATATAATAAATAAATATTATAAATTTCATAAATGTTATTCAAAACTCTACGGAACTAAATTCTGATTTACCCAACCTTCATGCAGTAGCTCTCAGTTTTGGCCGATTAGAACAATTATGACAAAAATATTAGAGGTGGTTGAAACATATTGCCAATTTCCAAAAGCTTTTACAGAAACGGCACTCAACCTGGCTCCTACTGCAACTGCCTGTATCAATATGGTGACGGCCATGGAGCTCCAAATAAAGCTCAGAAGAAGCAGATACAGTTATTTCGGATGTAAGATTTCTTTCCTCCAAATGATGCATAAACCGACCTTAGCTCAGTTGGTAGAGCGGAGGACTGTAGTGGGATTTCCATCGGCCATCCTTAGGTCGCTGGTTCGAATCCGGCAGGTCGGAATTTTTTAATTTATTTTTACACTTTCCAACTTGTCGTCCACGGTTCATTTTCCTCGCAAAACACCTTTGATTAATTTTGGTAAAATCTGAGATGGACAGGGTTGGTCCAATGAAAACATTACTGCGGATGCCTCGGACATTTAAGGAAAGCGGAATCTAGAAATCTGTTTCGTCGAAAGACAATTTTTACATTTAATTATGTCTGCTTTCACGTTATCCTAGTCTCCTCCTACCTAAATTACAGCCAACTACAAGTCTCTTGTAGAGCCTACCAAATTTGCAGCCTTTTTACAGAAGCTTTTTCCTCTGGACTACCTTGTAAAAGTGAAAAAAGTCCAGCTATTATGAAATCAATTCAAGCAAATCTAGTTTACCCTCATGTAGGAAGATGAGACTGAGCTTACTCGAGCAACCCATTAAGGTACCCAAGCAGATGCAAAGACAGAATTATGGCCCTTCCATGTTAGCACCAACATATCTTCTTCTCTCTTCATGCCCCACCCACTGGCATGCTCGTCCAGCAGCCCTTTTACCTCTCTTACTGTCTCCTCCCCGAACGAAATACTCCTAAAGCCACTATTTCTCATCCTCTGTGACGTTTTTACTCCAGATTCTAACCTCTCTACTCTCTGTAATCCTTCCAAGCTGATTATGTTTTCAATTTTGTGGCCTATGTCGGTTTCATATTCTATCCTCTGGCTGCTGTCTTTCGGCAGGAAAGTTTCCAGTGCGTCAAAGGGTATCCATAAGTAGTTGAAACAAGTTGTAATTCTTGATGTGAGACTCGAGCCACTCAAATCGAAATCTTCGTCCACCACAGTTACAATAGTAGGGTCAAGGTTTTTGATTTTGTCGAGGAAAGCATCACGCAAGCAAGAACTGTGAGTTTGAGGACTTCCTTCGCTTTCGTCGGGCACATATCGTAGCCAATTTTGACAGTTTATGACTAAGGCCTCTTCGTCTCGTAGATTTAGCAGAGATGAGTTCAATCTGGTCAATAGTAAATCAAGCTGAAAGGTAGAGGACGCTTCGCAAATGGGTAGCTGAGAAGTGTCAATTACGTTGAATTCAAATGGGACATCTCTAAACTTAGCAAAGTTTCTTAAACGAAGCCCTACTTCTTCTGTAGAAACATTAAGCAAGGGAGGAACAGATGGCCTGAAAGAAGGCACAGTTATTCGAACAGAAGGAGGACCTTGAGGACGTTTAGCCAAAGCGTCAATGAGAGTAGGCCATTGCATACAATGGGTAATGCTAAAATCAATTATATGAACTTTTGGGTAATCTTCAGTTGCCTTATAGATTGTTGTGTTTGACGCAGAATATCCGAATCGATGCCACGGAATTAAGTCGACGTACCCGGCTAGCTCAGTCACAGACATCAACCTTCGCTGAATGGAGCTATTGAAATTCATGGCTGTGGGGCAAACCCTAGAGGCTCTTGAGACTAGTGCCCTTAAGAACCAGGAAGTGAGCCTTTGGTTAGGGTCACCCAGTGGGGAAGCCACGTTGTTTAGAACCCACATCACTTGTTGGGCTAAAGTGACGTCATTGCTCTCTAGGGCAGTAGAGCAGTGGAGTAGAAGCTTCTCTATGCAAGCTCCGTCTAGGCTTCCTAGACAGCCTTTGAGCGCAGAAATGGATGTCTGAGCTGCGTTGAAGAGAGTCGGATCTTGCAGAGAAATGCTAGTCGTCGGTGGGTTTCCTCTTATTTCCGCTTTCATGGCTCAGAAGTTATACGGAACGTGGAAAACCCAATCAACCTCGCTCTAATTATCAAATAGTTCAAGATTAAGAGAGATGGCGAAGAAGGTTAACATATGCCTTCGTTGTTTTGCAACTCTACCTGGTTGGAAGTTGGTTTTGGTTTATTTTCTCTGGCTTTGTCTCGAATGATGCAGTGTAGAAAAAAAAGGAGGTGAGAGAGAGAGAGAGAGAGAGAGAGAGGCGATCCCAATAGCTCATCTTTTACCATATATATACAAAAAAGAGGTCCTAACACAGTATTATCAATCATTATAGTTTAATGCTGCTTCATATGACTCACTTTATGTGCACATGTATAGGTGACATAATTCATAAATGGACTTTATACTACCAACGTCTTGGTTTGTTTACTCTTGTACCTTTGTCATAGTTTCTATTTCTTAAGCTTACCCAACATAGAGACCAGCAAAATAAAGAACAAAAAGAGCTAGAATTTTGAAGCGCCCGATTGAATGAATTCTAATGAGATCTCACTCTTTTCCTTCACGTAGAAACTTGGTATTTTTATAGAAAAAATCGTCAAAATTTATGAGTAAACGACGATGTTCCCAAGCTAATTCAATGCTCATTAATGTCTGTCTCGTTATGAAAAATGACGTGTCTGTTTGATGAACTTTCAACAGATTAGATTATTATTATTTTGGCATCTGAAGCTGGAAGCCTTCGGCTATGTAAGCCAGGGCGTGGTCTTTCTCCCAAAATTGTTCTTTAGCGAAGCATTAGATTAAGATTTAGAGTTCATATACAAATTGAATTACTCAACCATGGATTTTTCTGAGAAAAGAGACGATAGTCTATTCCAAACCCTCGTTCTGCAATATAAAAAGTGATTAATGTGGGTTGGTGGGGCAAAGAGATGAAGGGTAAGTTAAAGAAGCTGACTTAGCCGGCCACTATCTTGTCGAACCTGAACTAATGGACTGTGATTAGACGAATAATAAAGTAATTATTTGGCTTAGTTTAATTCACTTTAGCCTTTGATGGCTTCCTCTCATTCCTATCCTTCCAATAACACGACACCTATGAGATGATCTTTTGGTTGTTAATGGCGTGGCATATAATGCCAGTGTGTAAGACAGACTAAGCCTCTTCGATAGAGGACAAAAACTAGGGTAGGCTGCTACATATGTGAAAAGCCAATGGAAAATATATATTAAAAACTTTGTTTCTATCTCTCAAATTCTCTTTTCTCATACATTATTATTCCTCGGTTGCAGAATGAGATTGAAAGACGGTCGTTTCAACGTCTGGGTTTGTTTCTGTTTCGTGTGAATTCTTCTGGGTAAAATTTGATAGTACGATTCAGAAAATAATGTGGGTGAATCTTGAAATTTAATCCTTTTTCATCTTTCTAGGGTTTATCTCTTCTTTATTTGAATCATTCTGAGTATCTTCAACGTTGTTTTACTAAATCTGTGACTCCCATGCTTGCACACTCCAGTGAAAGTCAGTAAATTGTCAAGCAGGGTCACTCTCTTTTCAACAAATCAGTAAAACAACATACCAGAATTAGTGTCTTAGTATTTCGTTGCAGAATTTTGCTGAGATACCAGAGAAAGATCATCGCATCTTTTGATTGTTACTGCAAAGTAGTGGGGTTTTCTTGCAGAAGACACGTCTCCATCAGTATATCAAGACAGTGAACCCAGATCCTGAAGAGATTTGGATTGTACATTAACCCCACAACAACATTAAATTCATTACATGATGAAGCTTTCTGTCTCCCAATGTCTTTATCTTGGGTCTGTCATGCTTATATGTTGCACCCAACTTGCCCCCCAACCCAAAGTTTATGATCTCGTTTTCATGCTTTCAGTTCATCTAAATACGATTGGTTTTTGTACCAATTTTCTGAGAAGATGGTTCAGTTCATCTAACATAGTTGTATGACTTCTCTGTGGCACAAAAGTCAAGTTAGATCGGATTTGGATCCGTATATAAATATTAAGATTTTATGTTTTTTCTATATATTGATACGTGAGTCGTAAAATTCGATAATATCTTGATTTTTTATTAATAATTTCTCTCTTCTACTTGTAATTTTTTTTCATCTATGATTTTTCATTTAAATTTTAATATACATTTTTTCTGCGTTTATTTTCTGTTTTCGATTATTAACTTTTGATTATCAACAATAGTCAATCAGGAAATGAAAGATTTAGCTATTATCATTGTAATTTGCGCCACACAAAATAATTATATACAGAGAGGTAAATTTTATAATTCCTATTGTCTTCTCACATGAAATTAGCACAAGAGTTGATGAAAAAGACGTAGAGAGAGAAGCAGCCTCTTGAAATCTTCATTTTAAATGTAGTAACTCCTTGGAGTTTCCTATCTTCAAAAGATTCTTTTCATTGTTTTAAAGACAATCAATCATATTATCGAGCTTTGATTGCTCTTTAATAGTTTGATTCGAGTGGAAAGAAAAGCATATGGAACCCACATCGTCCAAACAACTGAGCTTTTCCTTTCATACCTCTGCTATAAGTACAGCTCTAGTAGACAGCCTGACCATAGTATGCTATGAGAAATATTCTAGTGGTAGATAACCAGAAACGAGCAAAGCTGCATGCAAATATGGAGAGAACCAGAAGCCATACCATCTTCACCAAAACTCAAGCTCAAAAAGCAGAAACCAAGCTTTTACAGAAGAAACCGGAGAGATTTGACGTCGAATAGGATGATTTTTTTTCAGGGAGTTTTCGGCTTAAGCCGTATTATAAAGCACTCTCACCGCATTCAAAGGCTTAATAACAAGAATAGGATGTATGCAAATGATAAGTTTAAAGGGTTGAAGTTAGATTCAGTGCATTATTGGTCTGAGGCTCAAACACTTGGTTTTGATAGCATCGAGACCAAACACACAATAGGCAACAAAGATATTCCACTTTTGTCATGACGATAATGGATAATCTGCTTACTTCTAATGTTTCCCTCCATGAAGTTATTGATGGAGAGTCATGGATAATCTGCTTATGTTTGACGGAGGGGATCAATATTGTCACGACTCGAAAGAGTCTACGACGGACTTGAAAACAATTCGACTTGTAAAAGAGTCGAGTCATCCGGCCTCGACAAAATTTAATAAAACTACCAGTTAATTAAATAATGTAATAAATAAATATATAAAGTATAGGATGCACTTTGACACAGAATATTAACTCCAACAGAAAATAAATAGAAATAAAGTCATATTAAATCTCACCAACATCTAAACTGATAAACGTGCCGATCTCAAATCTTCATTGGCTGCTCTAAGTTCCACTGCCTGCAACCTGATTTCAGTTATTTGGGGTGAATTGATTTAACTAAAATCTACCTCGGTTGCTCCAATCATACACTAAAAATTAACATGTAATCGAAATGTGTCATAATGGATATGAGATAACATCTCAATGTAGATTTTAAAAAACATAATAAATAAATATTTGTCTCCGGCCATGAATACCACTAAACCGTCAAAGACCCGGTCTGGTTTATAATGCCATCGTATTTTTAAAATGTACAATTATGATCCATCCACGATATAAAACGAAAATAACATAACATGAATGATCAGCTTCTCTCTGACCATTGACCATACCCAAGTTACAAGCACCATTCCTCTTCCGAAGTGTTTGCTTCAACACGCATTAACATTATGCAATGAAATTTTACTAAAAAGAGAAATCAATAATTCATCCATTGATTTTTATAATATTATTTTGCTTTTAAAGTTATTTTTATTGATTTATAGTGATAAAAATTAGTTTTATATAAAATTTAAAAATACATATTATTTTATATTATGAATAGAATAGGAACCAAACTAAAAATTTCAATTCAGTTCTAAAAATTCTATAACCGATATAAATCGGTACGATTTGGTTCTATGAAGGCTGATCCAAACCAAACTACGAACACCCATAATTTTAGACAATGGAAAAAAAAAAAAAAACTGTGTTTGGGTGGATTTTACAAACATATAATTGACAACTATGATTCATATAGAATATAAGAAGAATAGAACTCAAATAAATAGAATGACAAGCATCTCTCTACTCGAACAAAGTTACGTTATTCTCTAATCACTATTTAATTCTCTCTCTAATCATACGCCATGGCGTAACAAATACTTTTTTTTAATTTTTTTATAATTTATTATATTCGTTATACTAATTAATATTCTTTTACGTAGCATGGGATTAGAGAGTAGAATTAAAAAGTAAAAGTAAAAGTAATATCAATATCTCTTAACCATACCCTAGTTATGGCTGTTTTAACAAACTACACAGCAAACAACAAGTATTCAGTTGGGGATGTAGCTCAGATGGTAGAGCGCTCGCTTAGCATGCGAGAGGTACGGGGATCGATACCCCGCATCTCCATTTTTGATTTTGTTCGTTGATAGTTCCCCAGAGGGCATGACTATCTCTACGCATGTGAAATTCAAAATGTAAAATTGAAGAGGATTACTGAACTAGATCAATGTGTTCTCTGTCAATTACACGACCCTCTTTCTCTCTCTTAAGTTTTGTTCAATGGCTATCTCAGAGAGTCACAAGTATTATCCCTCTATTTTATGACATTGACGGCCGAGCAGAAGGCTCTCCTCTGGCTCTGTTGCTGGTGGCAACTTCATAGACAGCAGTTAGAAAGCTCTCTCGCCAGGGCTGATACTGCACAAACGCGCATGCTGATTAATTGCGAGACTTCCCATTGACAACGTCTACTTCGAGGCCTACTTTCGTTCCAATAAATGATGGGGGAAAGAATTGATTTGAAAAGTGCAACTTAAATGCATTTCTGCGCATAAAAGGTGCGAACTTTTTCAGTCTGTTTTGCTGTTTTTCGTTTGTACAACTCAGAACCTCTGTTTGTGGGCGACGTCCTCTTCTTACCCAACAACCTCCAGAGCTCCAAATAATTGATTATAGTAGATAAAAATTGCAAGAATAGGATAGTTTTACAGGTGGCAGGCATTAAGCTAGTGAGCTTCGAGAAGAAGAGTCACTTGGCTGACATGCCTCGTTGGCTCTCTTCTCTAAACTCCTCTAATTTGTCCACTTTATGTTAGTGTGGAACCAATATTCTTAAGTCCACACTCTAGAGTCTAAATGCCACCACGTTACATCCACCAGTGTCCTCTGCACTAGGCCATCCTATATGTGTAATAAAGAGGAACAGCCTTGGGAGCCAATGAAAACCAATCGGACCCAAATTAAACCAGGTCAAAACTAAGCTATTACTGAACTAATCTGACCCCGAGATTAATTATGATGACCAGAGTAATATAATAGTTAATAGAGGTCGTTGTATTGGCCTTCACGTGACACATTAATTCCTTTCAACCCCTTCAAAAGTTGCAAACAATTGGAATCTGACTTCTATTGCTCCTCGTCTGCTTCTTCTTCTTCTTCATCATGAGAAGGAAACGCCGGAGAACAACCCATTTTGACGTTTAGAGGCGAATCGGGAAGAGACCCAGATTTTTTAGTTGCAGATTCTTCAAGGCGACGATGTGTTATGTTGGCAAAGCGACGAAGATCTTCATCTTCATTGTTACTGTCTTGGTAGTTCTGGGTCTCGTGTTGGGGCTCGGGCTCTTGCGACATGGCATTCAAAGGTCTCGTCGATGCTCCGGCGACTCCTGTAATTCTCCTCCGGTCGTCTTTCCCAACTCGACTCCGACGACGTCCGTCTCACCTGCTCCTCCCGCGCCTGTTTATAACCTGCCTAACTCACCGACTCCTCCCAGCGCGCATGAATTCAATCCGAGCCCTCCTCCACCCGACCTGAGCCAACCTCCACCGGAGAGTATTCCCACTCCTTCGCCACCGTTAACCCCTCCTCCGCCGGACAGTATTCCCTCTCCTTCTCCACCGTTGCCCCCTCCTCCGCCTCTGGTCTCAAATGGGGCAGCGCCTCCGCTAGCTCCACCTGGTTCAGTGCCGGTTACTCCAGGGCCGATGCATGCACAGCTACATTTCACAATTCGTAAGACCCTTGGAGGTTTATGATGATTTTTTTTGCATTTATGCCTGAAGTTTCTGTCTTCTTTCTTAAAATCTAGGATTGTGGAGGTGTGTTCTTGCGTAACGATGTAAAAAATGGAAAATGTAGGTAGAAACTTTCAATGACGCGTAGAAATGAAAGGCTCGATTCTGAAAATTACTCCTGTTTAAAATATTGTTGATTCTTGTAAGTTACGTAAATTTCTGCAAAAGATCCACACCATTGTATTACTTCCGTAGGATTAAGCAGCCAGATTCCTCGACAGGCCAATCGCCAGCCCTCCCCATGTGTTCCATTGCTTGCCATCTCGCTGTTCCTTGGATTTCAGACTATTTTCAGGGAATGGATTTACAGACTGCCAGAGAATTGGCAGCCAACAGATCCAGGTAAACAGGGAAGGGAATTCTGTTTCAAGTGGGTGGCTTGATTCAATTATATGATATCGGGTGAGAGCAGGGCCAAGACAGGGTGAAATGATAATAATTATAATAATTCGGCCACCTTCCACCTTTTTCTGCAGTGGGTTCAAGGTGTGTTCTGTGTACAACCGAGACCGACAATCACAGCCCATCTTCGGTCCCCTCTTCAATCCTATCCCACTTATTTCTGCGCTGATAATATCAATATATTTCCGACCCCAAATGAGGGTTTACTTCTGAACTTTTAATCTCTATGCTGTGTTTAGAATTATCTAGCAGATGAACTGTGTTTATAATTATCTAGCAGATGAACTTCCATTCATGCAATCTTGTCGAGGGATAACATGAAGTCTCTTCTACAACTGCTACTTTGAATCGTAAGAATCTCAGACATGTTTGGTCAGCCATCGATGTCTCCTCTCCTGAGCTCTTTCAGTACTGCAGCTTTCCATGAATCAAATCCTAATTTGCTTTATACCAATCAAAATTGGCAAAAGAAAGGTCAAAGTTACTTCCATAACTTTGGAGATCTTTCAGATTCAAACGTCTTATTGTTCAGATTGAAGAAGAATATGATCAATGAGTCTCCCACATGCATGTCAAACTTAAATATCATATGGATTTGGCCCAGCCATTCCCAAAACAGTAACTCATTTCTCAAACTGCACAGCTACCAGTTCTCACAAATCAATAATGAACAATCGGTCAAACATGTAAATCCTTACAAAAACCCATCTATACGCATCTGTTGATTTGTCACTGTGATAGGATCCCATAAATTGTAAGACAATCAAAATGTAGAATAAAAATAGAAGAATAAGATCAACCAAGAATAGTTTATCGTTTTGATTGATAGTAGGAACAACAATTACAAATAACAAGCAATTCATTAGCTTGTTTTTTTCCCAACACCTTAATGCCGGCTCATCACCCCCAAAATCTTTTACCTAATTTCTACTTGCTGCCCTCTAATGTCTACTTTTCCTATACATAGAGAAATATTTAATTTTCTATTTAGCTCTTTCCCCTCCAACATTGGAGTCTCGTAACTAACTAATGTAATTTAAATTTCATTTCTATCCCCAAATCACATAGATGTCCAATTCTAAGCGCAAGTCAATTGTGGAGGTTAGCCTACAAATTAACTAAACAAACACGCCACAGTAATGCTTTCGCCAGCCGCTTAGACAAAGTGGTGCCTGCTCGTCCTTCTTGCAAATATCTTTGGCTGGGAGAAGAATTGACTATTTCTTTTCAAAACATATAATGTATATGGAGAGGACTTCATTTCTTGGATTCCTTCCCATCAGTAGCATTCTCTTTCATCGCCCTGCAATTTAAAAAGAAAAATAACAGAAAATCTTCATTAGGGGGCAATGGATGGAGGACCATTACACATAAATGAACTAAAGAGAGAAAGCCCAAAACTTGCCAAGGTATCTTTTGACAGGAAAATTTCTTCAAGACACTGAACAAGATAATTCAACATTTACACAGGAAACATCTTCAATATATTGGTGAAATGTTCTAATCAAAATATAGTCAAGAGTAGTCCAATTTTTTATTACATTGTCACATGATTAACCCATTTAACCATTTAAGACTATTTAATCAACAGAAACAAATGCATTTCCTATCTTTTTTCACATAATAAACGATCCCCTTAAGTCCACCTCACTAGTTAGCTCCATTTGAGTTTAAATTTTGGAATAAACACATTTCACAGAGGATAAGAGTAAGGTCAGCAGAATTCTAGCTTTCCCTTACAAATTTAAATAACCGCATTTAAAATTACCTTTAGACCACAAATTTTAATGAGAAACAAAAAACTGCGTCCAACTACAGAGCTTTCTATAGCGCCTTTCTTCCCCGAAAGCAACAATTCCATGAAAAAATGCTAGACATCCATGGAAATTAATTCATTTTCTTCGCATCGTCTAATATTAAGAAGTATCCATTCATCATTAGATGATGGAACAACATTGCAGCAATGACGGCGGGGAGCCTAATTCAGAAATAGGAGGGGAGATATCCAGTAAGAATTTAGAATCAATAAAGGCCAAGTAACAAAATAACCGCAATTCTGCTAAAGATGAACAGTACCTGTTCAGGATTAAGTTCAAATTTTTGTGTAGCCACTCTAATATGCTGCACTTTTTTCATCGAATCAGCCATGGAACAATTACTGAACATATGCCGTGTGTAGTTGCTCCAAACATTGTTTTGTACGGATGAAATGTTCTCCATGTAGAAAAGACTAGGTCTTTTACAATGATCTTTTGGATAGTTTCGAGTGTTGAACATAAAATGACTTGCAATCGAACTACCACTCCTTCTCCAAGGCATAAAAGTTCTCTGAAGTGAAAGGAGATCTGGAAGAAGTTGATTACCTTCAAACACCTGGATAGCATAACCCCATGAGACTGAAATAGTCAATGCATTGGACCTATCATAGCACACAGTTTGTTGAAAGATCCTGGCAGAATCAACAGTCACGGCTTCAAAAAGATGTTCCAAAGCTTGGGTTGTAGTCATGTTTGGAAATATTGGTTCCATTGCATCTAAATGATGAAGGGAAACTATGGGCGATAAGGGATGTGCAGAAAGCATTCCAAACAAATTACCCCTCATATCAACCTGAAAAAAAAAATTGCTACCCATCAAAACCGGTGGCCAAAATGTGCGAAAAGAAAAACACAAACAAACATCAGCAGAGGTCTTGAGGCAGAACTAATACCAAATGATTTGTATGCAAACAATATTTAGTCAGCGTTTATCATCATATTCCATCTGTACCAAAGCACGTAGCGATGGTAATTGGAAGTATTTACCATCATTCGAAGTTTTAACATCTTCTATTTATTGATTTCTCAGGATTTCAATAGCTAATTTTATGGCTAATAGCTTTTTGGTTTAGGGTAAGTTTCAGGAGAGGCAATGCAGGTAGGCAAGTAGAGTTTAGAAAAGGTGGAATATTGAAAAGGATTAACCAAGAGTTGATCCACCCAACTTCCAGGAGATAGGGCGCAAAACTTTAACAGCTGGAGACTTTTTTTTTTCTTAACCATTACCGTTTTCCTTCACAGTCCTAAAAACGAAAAGAGAATCAAATTTGAAGAAAAAAATAAAAATACAATCCGAGTTTTACCTGGTGAAACCCAGGTTCATGGGTGAGGCTGACTCCAAGCTCAGTTACGCACGAAAAGATCCTGGAATCACTTCCGTACAAATGCGGGTACCTCATCAAGCACGAGTCCATTACTCTAGCCAAAACCCGTGCGAGAGAACTGCTAATGGCGAAACCTCCACCACCAAACGCCATTTCGAACGAGTCCTTTAGGTTTTGCTCATAACTCTCAGAATTACTCCCAATATAGTACCACTTTCTGTGATCGTATTTACCCAGCGTCTTCACCAGATTATCCACGAAGAACAAAGTGTCATCGTCGCCAAAGACGAACCACCGCACCTCCGCTTCCCCTCGATCAACAATCTCTTTGACCATGCGGGCCACACGGATCGCCGATCGTAGACCTCCAGCAAAAGTGTACGGAAATTCAGAGGTATCGCCGGAGACTACAATAGGAGGGACAGATGGATCATCGGGATCCAGTTCCGGCATCAAGCTATCTAGATATGCAAAAGCACGAGTGGAATCGCGATTATACCAGAGGCGTATGTAAGGTTTCCGTCGGGACCAGGATTTGGAAGAAGAAGCAATGGCGAAGACGAGGTGACGTCTTGTAATGGGAGAGAGAAGAGGGGGCGAGGAAAAAGGCAAAGGGGCAGGAGCTGGGTGAACAAGAAGGTAAACGATGAAGAGCGCGGTTAGGACTAAGAGGAAGCTTTTCACGGCGGAAAAAGACATTTTGAAAGCAGAGCAGAATGAGATTATGGAAGTGGAGCGACACAAACTGGCTTCCTCCCCCTTCTTCTTCTGCAACATTGAAATCCTCAAAATAAAAAACAAGAATAAAAAATGGAGGCTTGACGAAGAAGAAGATCATGAGGTGGCGCTGTGTCTGGTTACCACGTGTTCTCATATCAGTTTGCTTCTCCGAATAAATGACATATATTTTATACTTTATATTAAAATAAATGACATAATGTAAAAAATATTTTAATTTTTTTTATTTCATTTCTAACTTCACAGTACCTTTGAATAAAATACAATTCTCGTTATATAATAATGTATTATGATTATTAATCTTGTTATAATGTATTATAATTATTAACGAACACATTCGACCATTTTTATAATGTTTATATAATTATTGATTGGGTGGAGGTAGCTCCGAGGGAAATTCATGCCAGAGGCAGAGGGCCACATTCTTCATTGCTCTCATTCTACCAATCGATAGGCCATTGACATAAAAACAAATAATTATTTAGGTCTGAACTAAAAGATTGATGCAATTTTTGGTCTACTTTAAGTTTAGGCTTACCATTTCATTTTTTAAAAAATCTAGCTCAAGCTTTGAGCTACGACGCCCTAATGCTACGAGATAAGAGTTGCTAAAGCCCCAGGCAAGTTCGAATGGGTGAGGCTCATAGAACGATCTATGAGCGTTTTGTGGGTTGGTTATTTTATCTTTCCTAATAAGTTTGCAAGTCTTTTTTTAATAAAATGAACTTCCATTTTTAGAATTTGTTCAATTTAAATTTTTTTTTTTCAATTAGACTAAATTTAAGTCGGTTTGAACTCATATTTTTGTCAGAGTTTAGTTTGTTTAGGTTGATTTTGGTTAGTTTTGTTTTATTTTTTATAATTTTTAAAATAAAAATTAAAAAGTATATACAAATATTATAATATCACGTCGGTTTGGTTACTATCGTTACTATCATGGCAAAATCAAATAGTCTCTAATCTATTAATAGTGTAAAGTTGAAGATTTATTTGGTTAAAAAAAATTCCCTATGAATCCCAAATTATAAAGATTAATTTATAGTTTATCCTTTAATAATTAGTTGACGACTGGATTATTCAAAATCTTTGCAGATTTCAGTAGTAGAACAGCAATAGATCAGTTGCTGATTGAACTAGTTTCTTCAAGGGAGCAATGATGTCCATCTGTGAATGTTAATCTCAAGACTAAGCTCAAACATAACCTACACTTAACTAGAATCTAAGATGGATTGTTGACAAAGAAATCAACTTTAAAAGACGAGTTATCAAACTAACATTTGGTCACCATCATAAACCTCGGCGTAAAGATTTGAACTTTAGTTGAAAAATAATAAATTTTAATGTAAGAACATCACAATAACCTTGTTTTTGCTGTTCAAATTCTTAACTTCAAACGTTTTGTCATTTCAGATTTTCTCCGCAACTATTTACGCCCGATGGGTGGTGATCCTGATTAATTCTCGCATTACAGATGATGGGTTGCATGAAAACGAATGGAAAATGTCGACCGAGGAATCTGCTTTGATCCAATCTTCGCATTCTTATCTCCTTTGCTTTATGATTTTCAAGATCTTTCGGTGAAGTTTTGGCTAAAATTTTCCGTCAAAAATTTGTCTAATCGTTCCGTTGGCTGGGTGGCTGTTTTTCTCCTTCGTTCTACTGACATCTATGTTTGGAGGAAGTCCGGAAGCAGACCAGTAGTATTTGACATTGGCAACTTCAAATTATTAGCTTCTTTTGGACTCTCTTCAATGGTTTATGTCCAATCTCATTTTGTCTCGTCTGATATTGATCTATCTCAGGTGATTTGTGCCTAAGTCTGGAAGTTGTCGGCGCATCTCCGACACAGTTAGCTGACTATCTTCGTCATTGCCATCTCGGAGATCTTCCGGCGTTTTCAATGGATCTTTTTCCGGGTCGAAAATGAGTTGAAAAAAGTTGAACTCAAAGCCAAATAAACAAATTACGACGAGTGACATCCCATTGCCATCTGAAGAAGACAAGCTACTCATTTCTACCGACCACAAGCCATAAAATTAGAGGAAAAAGCAATTCATCATTGAATGCGATGGTAGAGATGTAAACTCAAACATACTTTGGCTGCATTAAGGTATCACTTGTATGAAATTATTTTGGATTTTAAAATATAATCAACATTATTGCAGTTTTAAACACCAAGCATGGAACCATTGCTGAACATTTTGAGCAGAGAATTAATAAAATAGCATGTTTTGTCTTTAATTTGAAGCTCTACTATTGCTCCATTAATGTTGTAAGTTTCTTATTAAATGTGTTTTTGGTAAGTTTAGAGCTCCTCCTTTTTCCTCCATAAATGGCAAAACCAGAAGTAAAAATGAGGTCAGTATAAATACAGGGAGCAGCCTCTAAAACAACTTGCAGTGGCCTTGTGCTGAGAGGGACGAAGGGGAGATCCTCTTCGACTCAAACCTCGAGCTCATATTGGTCATGGGTTGAGAACGGGAATTGAATTTAGCTTTCGTCTCTCAGTGTCAGTGTCGGCCCAGCAGAGTCCTTTTACTGTAGGCATTATTTTTCTTCAAAAGAAAAAATGAAAATTTACCATATCTAATCTAATTGATATGAATAGCCAAAAACGGACCACACCTAAAATCGGGTCAAATTTTAATTGTTCAGGTTGAGCCCTTACTTTATTTAAAATCTAAATGGAATTGGAATTTCTGGAACAATATCACCATTTTGGTTCAATAAGATACCAAAGTGGTAATCGATCTCAATTGATTCCTTTTTACTAAAAAAAATTTCAGAAAATCAGAGTTGAGTTGTTTATTGAAAATTCCAATTTGAGAAAAAAATGATTTTTAGCTGGATCCTCCGGAACCACAAGAATCCTTAGTTAGAATGGGACATTTTTATTTTTATAAAATGTAAACTGAAACATCGAGAAACCTTATATGAGGTCATAAGAAAAAGGTAGACAAATAAATATTTTTGCAAATTTAAAATTTGTATTCAGTACGTACATTCTCAAAAACTAAATGGTTATGAATTTTTGAAACAGGTCATGGAGTTCAGCAGCCAAAGCCAATGCATTTGTTTAGCCATATACTTTATATTATGAGTAATGTTTGCCAAAATTATGAAAAGTACCAAGAGTGGATCACTCGTTATAAAAAGATTCACAAAGACAAAACAGAGAAGAAAACTCGATTTCAAATTTAAGGAAAATCCGAAACTCATAGAAACTTATCAACAATTCCCTGGACAAATCTTATAAGTTGGGTCTTAATCAGTTTGCAGACTTCACGCAAGAGGAATTATCTGTCTTCAACAATGATTTAAACAATCGTATCAATTCGATGGCGAATAATATTAGAAGTTCCTTCAAATACGAGAATGTATTGGCCATACCATCGACCGTAGACTGGAAGGAGCTGTAACACCCGTAAAGAAGCAAGGAGGATATGGTAAGAGTATGAAAGTATCATATACTGAGATGCAATTATTATTTTCTTTTGGAATACAGGATGTTGTTGAGCATTGTCAGCCGTGACTTGCATGGCTGTAAAGGTGGCAACTGGAGAATTGATCTCTTTGTCTCCACAAGAGCTCGTCGACTGTGACACCTAAGGTATGAACAAAGATTGTGTGAGTGGTTATGCAAGTGAGGCCTTTGAGTTCATTATAAACAATAAAGGACTCCGCGCTGAAGCTAGCTATCCATTCAAGGACAAAAAAGAAAGTTGCATGAAAAGAGAGATTGCAGCAACTATAAAAGGCTTTGAACATGTGCCTGGAAACAATGAAGACGCACTGCTTAAGGCTGTGGCTCACCAGCCGGTTTCAGTTACAGTTGCTTCTAAGTCAACTGCTTCTAGGTTTTATTCAAGCGGCATACTTAGTGGAGGGTGTGATACATTTATAAATCATGTGATTACCATGGTTGGATTTGGAGTGGACTCCAATGGGACTAAATATTGGTTGCTAAAGAATTCATAGGGCACGCAATGGGGCGAAGAAGGATACATGAGGATACAACGAGACGTGGATTCAAAGGAAGGGCTCCATTGCTTGAAGCTCGATCCTTTCTTCTTTCTTCCTCAACACATGTTTCAAAATCAAGGATATAATTCTCCTACGTTCTCTTTTACTCAATAAGTTGTGTTACCAAAGTTGTCTTTGACGTTGACAATTTAATCTAAAATTTTCTGTAATGTTGTGGTGGAATCAGACTTGAAAATCTCAAACACTAAGCTTAGATTAACCATTTCTTTCATTGAAAGATGACAATCTCCCAAACCAGATCCTAAATTATCCAACGCATTCAACCTACTTGGCCGTATTTTCATCAACCTGTGATTGGTTGAAATGAGATGAGCTTCTCCAATTTCTCCCATGGCTCACCCACACAATAGCTTCGTAATTCTTCGTCGCACCGCCGTCCTTCGCCACCACGTGCAGCTTGAAATTCATTGCCGCTACCAGCTGTCTTTCTCCCTTCACCACCGCGACGAATTTCAGGCTCCCCTTGGATTCTTTGTTCTACTCTCTCACTGCGGATTCCCCGGCCCTCTTGCACACCAGGATCATTGGTGTTCTTCATCGGTTGCCAGCCGCCGCAAGGAAGTCGCCGGTCTCCGGCGAAGGCTTACGTAGAAAAGGCGACTAAGAGAAGCAAAAAACGGAGAGAGATTTCATTGTAACTGTCGATTGATTCGTACTCCATTGCGCGGTTTTATTTATACAGAAGCTGAGGCGCGGACTTAGGTCTCGGTTCCAGATTTGTTGGTAGAGACGCTTTTACCCCAAGTGTTGAACAAATCATCATCAAGCATCTTCACGCTTTTAGGTAGGGATGGGCAGAAACCGGCCCGAGGCCCGAGGCCCGAGGCCCGAGGCCCGAGAATCATACCATCGGTTTCGGTTCAGTTTCAATCTCAAGTCACTGGACCATGATCCGATCTTCGATCAAAACTTCAAAATTTCATCGGTTCTTGGTCCGATCCTCAGTTCATAGCCAAAATTCCAGAAAAATTGGAACCAGTACAAAGGTTAAAAAAATCGTTGTGCCTTCACTCTTCCCTTCCCTTGTTAGTCTTCGGTTCAAGAATCTAGAGAACAAAAAGAATCCCTCTCGACTCGGCGACGCAACCCCCGTTCCAACGTTCCCCCTACTTCCAACTAACGTGCTCCGTTCTTTGTGCTCTTGCTCGGCTACTCCACCGACTTGGGACTAAAACCGAGTCGAGTGGGATTCTTTCTCGTCTCTGGATTCTTTCTCGTCTCTGGCTGCTCCCATTCCGCCATTCTCGGGTTTTCCGCCCCAAAACCTTTGAATTTGATCTCAGGTATCCGTGATAGTAACGACCCAGAAGAACCGTCGTTGAAATGAAGCTGAATTGGGGTTAAAAGAAGTAGAGTAAAAGCTAGAAGAAGAACCCTCTTTTGGGTTTTGTTTGAAGTGAGTTTTTCGGTGTAGATCTGAAGATGAACGAGGGAGGGAGTAAGAAATAGAGAGAGATTTAACTGTTGTGTAATGATTACCTAGCATTAGATTTTATTGTGTTTAAACGTCGGATTATTATTTACGTTTACCGAAAACAAATTTTTGGATTGTTTAATTTGAAAAATTTTGATCTTTAAAAAATAAAATGAGAGAAATCGGGCGGTCTGGTCCCGATTCAGTCCCAGGTCACTCCCAAGGCCAGTTTCGGTCTTCAAAGAAAAATTCTCAAAAACTCAATCAAGTTTAAGTTCGAGCTCGAGACCAGACCGAATCAACCCGTCTCCTATCTTTAAGTCAATAATTAAATTATTTTTTATTTATCAATAATTTATTTTAAATATTTATAATTTATCATGTTAATTATATAAATTAACGATAATTTTTCTATGATTAAAGTTTTGTTATATCAATTATTTAAAGGGCAAAAAATAAAATTGTTGAACGGGCAGGTTGGTAAGAGGTGAATCGGGTCAAGCTTAGGGGCTAGGTTCGTAAACTGCCTAGAGACGAGGCTAAACAATCCTCAAACAAGCCGGTCAGCTCGCTTGTTAGTTTGGCAAACCAGGTTGGCGAGTCAGTCCGTTTGTCTTAACTGCTTTTGACCAAGCAAGAAAGTAGAAATAAAATATTTGAAATTTCTAACGTTGAAGAAAATGATTAGAAAATAGACTTATCGTCCAAAATTTCTTCATCAACATGGTAGAGTATCATGAGCGCTAACAGTTTGAGCCTTATTTGATCAAAAATGAAGTTTGTCTGGCCAACCCGAGAAAGGACAGCAGCCTTGTCCTTCATTTCCAGTTTTTTTTTTTGTTTAAGTTTTTATTATTTTATTTAATTTATTCTAATTATATAATATTATATCGTTTTATTTAATAAAATAATAATTATTATATAAGGTATACACCCAAGGGCAACACGCCCAATGCCCCCTGCTGCTACGAGGTTTTTCTAGTAAAAAATAAAAAATTTTAAATTATTTTTTTATGTGTAAAATTTGAAAGTAAATACAATATCATTTTATTTTTTTAAAATAATTTTATTATTTATCTTTATTTTATAAAAATATTAAATAATATTAAATTTACTTAAAAATTTTATTATATATTCAATATATTATGAGAAGATAATTCGAAAGTTTTATAATTTTTTAACATTAATATGATTTTTTATAATTATTTTACATCTATTTTATAAAATATTTCACTAAAATTTTTTAACACTATTATGATTTTTTAAAATTATAATAAATTTTACAAGGGTTAGAAAATCATAATAAATTTTACAAGTGTTAGAAAATCACAAGAATTTTCAAATTATCTATTCATGATTTGATGAACATGTGATAAAATTTTTAAATAAATTTAATATTTTTTAATATTTTTTTAAAATTAATTTATAAAACAGAGGTAAATAGAGAACAAACGTCTGTTATAAGACATAAACAGTAAACGGACAGTGATTGGTCATCCGTCCGTGTTTGTTTTGTTAAGTTTTTTATAATTAAATGTTTGATTTGTTAGAATTCACAGCATAAGATTTATTGTTGTTTTTTAAAAAATTCATAATTTAAATTTTAAATTGATAAAAATTTAATTTTTTTAATTAAATATCTTGTTTATTTCACTTTATCACAACGGTTCTCATTTTTAAAATAGATTACGGAGAGAGACGATTGAAAGTGGGGGAGACATGGATCGTAATATTTATGAGCTTTTCTTACGACGATGGAAGTGATGAAAGTACAAAATAATTATCTCTTACTTGAGAATTTAGGAGGATGGATGTAATTTTGAACCTCTTATTTTTAAGATCAGTACCCAAAACATGTAAATGTTAATATTTTTCCATCATAAATTATTTATACTTTTTTTATAAATATAAGTGAATTTGTTTGAGCAAGTTAATCAGTCATTCAATTTATTTTAAAATTCAAACGCTTTTTCCTTCAATATTATAAAAGAATTAGTATTAATATTATTGAATAAAAGAGACGAAGATTAATTCAATATTTTTGTTGTTATCTCTATCTTAACTTGAATGATATTCGTGGACTCTCTCTCAAGATTGTAGGATGATTTGAATTTTAAAACTTGAACAGAATATTTAAGTCAACTACCAACTAAATTGATGATTCTCAATATTAAAATAAAATAAGATAATATTTATATAACAAATTCTTCTCCTAACTCGACTGAACTTATATAAACTCTTATTATTTATACCACCCCTCACAAGTAATTAACTCAACACCCTAAATCCAAAACTAATCAAAGGTAATTGTTCTCCAAAGTCCTCCCAAAAGAATCAAACCCCCATGGAAAACCGTATTCAAGACCCAACCGAAGTTCTCGATCACGCATCAATTGTCCCCGATGAGCTCTTGGTCGACGTTGTTTTAGTGAAGCGAGGAGAAGATTTGGTTTCTAAACAAGCTGCGATCTCTCAAACGTTGTTTCAGCAATCCCCCAACTCTGCCGCTTCACAGATTTTCTCACAAATTGGCGCCAAGTTCTTGCCAAAAGAACAAATATTCTTAGAACAAGCTATTTGTACACACTCTGGTATAGTAAGAACCAACAACCTAAATCAAATCTACGTCTATATCGTAATCACAGATACAATCACAGAAGTCGACGGAGATGAAACAGTGACCCTTTGCACGCCGATGATTTTTTTGAAAAAGCCATGCGAGTGCATCAGTGAACAATTCAAAAATTTTTCAGGATATTTAATGAGCAGAATTCAAGAAGTTGGAAGTAAATTCAACCTTCGTCTGAGGAAGGTCCATGAGACGATACAAAAGTACGGAGATTCAATGTTATTCGAGGACGTTAAGGAAGATTCAAATATTGGCGAAGGTTGCTCGATTTGTTTGACAGATTATACGATTGGGTCTCAAGCTATCCGACTACCTTGTGATCATTTGTTTTGCACCAAATGCATTCTTCTATGGTTGATTCGCAATGGGTCTTGCCCACTTTGCCGCTATCAATTAATTCTCAAGTCTCCTGCCTTTGTACAATGATAAGTTTCACAAATTCGAAAAAAGGTAGACTATTTAGTTAGAGATAGTTTAGTTATTTGTTATCAAATTGTAATCAGCATAATTTTTGTTCTTCAAACCTTGATTTTTAAATTTTCTTGACACGTCAATTTTGGTTTTTTTTTTGGATTATTGTTTACCAATCGATATCTTAAGTTGGACTAATTTAGTTGAACCAAAGCAAATAGAATTCGTAAAATCCAAAATTTTTAATGTAATTGGCAAAAACTAGTAATTTTTTGATTAATTGGATTGGTGATATATTAACTAATTATATTTAAGGTCGTTTTAAAACTAATCAATCTTCAAACCATTGGTTAATTTTCGTTAAGAACTAATAGTTTCGTTTAATTACATTAAGTAGATAATTTTTTATTCAACTTTATATTTCATAAATTTTACGTTGGATATTCATTTATATATAAATATTTGAATAAAAAAAAATGAGCATAGGAAGAATTAAAGTTTATGATGCCTACTTTTATAAATACCAAGGTTTTGTTAATTGTTTTCTGAACTTTTTTGAATTTAAACATTGGATATTAATTTGTTAACAATTATATAAAATTATGTCATTAGAAAATATTTGGAATGATTTAAATGTTGAATTTGACTTAATTTATTGAAATAGAAGATTTGTATTGATATAATAGATAAGATATTAATTCAAAGTAGACGTCATATTTATTTTAAATAACTTCACGTGATGAGAAAATACTTTTAAATATTCAATTTGAATTAATTTATTTATATAATTAATTTGGATTAATATTTAATATTAATAAATAATATTATATTAACACTCTAATTTTATTTTTGTCTTATCTAACGCCGTAATTAATTAATTACTTATAATTTATCTATAATATAACATTGCTCTCTTATTTTTTTTAATTATTACTTAATTAAATGTATACAACATTCAATGTAGTTCAAATAAGGACAGAATTTAATATTGTTCCCTTATTTACTTAACGTCAAGGAGGAGATGGGAGGTTGGTGGATAGCCAAAACGCCAGTAATCATGCGCCCCTCTGAAACTCCTCTCTATCATATTCTCTTTAATCTCTAGTTTGTGTTACCCACTAATTTTCCAAATGAATTACTCAAGAATAGTGAATTCCAAACCAGTATGTTTTAGAGATTTGTCAATTGCTAGAATACAATCACTTGCATATGTTCTTGGAGAAGCATAGAGAGAGAGAGAGGTAATTAAATTACCCCCATTTTTTTTCTTGCTCGAAAAAAATTGTATATCTTTGAGACCCACTGCAACAATTACTTGGTCTTCACACTTTGAAAATTGGTCAAACAAATTATACAGTGTTCTTATCCATGCTTCTTAAATATTGTCTAACATATGTAATGTTGTGATGTTAACCAAAACTATTTAGCTCGTTTTGATAGAAGGGTAGACAATGTCACGAGTATAGTAGTTACACGACAACGTTAGTATATAAATACAACCATAATAAAAATTGCCTAAAATTTCAAAGAAATTTTACACGCTAAACTTAAAGTTATTTCATCATTCTTCAAATAAAAATAGAAAGAAATTCGCATAAACAATTTGTCTCTTGCCATTAGAAAGACGCGTATATATATAAAAAGGTAAAGTATAATTTGGCCCCGATAATATGGTGAAAAGAGCAATTTGCATTGGAAATTAGAATAATGGGTAAAAACAAACTTAATGTATTGATAATGGATAATTCACCTCCTACCGTGTCATTTTCCATTAAAATGATACGTTTCCGTCACGTGTTATATTTTTCTACCTGATATGTCATTGCCTGGAGTCATAACCGGATTGCACCAGTTCGCCTAAATTTTAAAAACTAATTACATTTCTGCAAAACTCAACTTCAACGAAGCCTCACTCTCTCGACCCTCAGTTCGCTTCTCTCTCGCCTCGTTCTCCCACACTGGTCGCTTGTCTTTCTCTCACCAGTCGTCCCCCCTCGCTCGCGCTCCCACCGCTAGTCTCTTCCCCTCTCGCTAGTCGCCCTGCCTCGCTTGTGCTTCTCAATTTTTGCTTTCCCTTCTTTCTCATGTCTCCATTGCCTATGTAAGTATCAATGGGAGTAATCTCAATTGATTTTTCACCATGTTTCTCAATTGTTGTATATCTAGTTCAAATTTGGTTGTTTGAAAAATCTCGTTGTGTTGGCTGAATATTGATAACAATTTGTTGAAGTTCATTTTCTGTCATTGTTTAGTCTGCTGGAATTTTTTGACAGAATTTGTTGAAATCCATTTTCTGTCATTGTTTAGGTTGATAGTCTAAATTTATTGAGTGAAGTGCAGCATGTTCCTACTGTGTTTTTGATTGTTGGATGGCGATTTTAATTTTATTTATTTTGTTTGCTTAAATTGTTGCATACCTATTTCGCATTTAGATATTAAAGAATCTGTGAATCTGTTAGAATTGGTAAACATAATTGAGAATAAATTATTTGCTGGAAAAATAATAATTGTTGGATCTTGGTGGAATATGCATAAGTAATTTAACATGTTAACATCCTATTAATTGTGTTTGTTGAGTCTTTAAGCATTGATTAAGAGGTTATTCTTTAAAGCATATTGTTGTGAATTTCAGTAATTTTTATTTTTCTGTTTTTGCTATAATTTGCTTGTTTATGGAAAATGCATATTATGACTTTTGAAATTGTTTTATACGTTACGACATTACTGCAAGTAATTGGTTTATGTCACATTTGCTATTTTGCAATTGATTTCTATTTAAATCTCGTAACGCTTCTAGTATAAATAATTTTTATAATTATTTTGTTGAACTGTATATGAAAAACATAGTTATTTCTCTTTTGTTTTGCAGAGAAGAAAGATGGATATATTTTCAATTGATTTTCACTATGGAGGAAAGTTTATAAAAAAAAAAAGATTTACCGTACGTGGGTGGAGATGATGCATTAGTCACTAATATTGATGTCAATAAGGTGTCATTTTTTGTGGTTGTAGACGTGGTGGTAAATATCGGAGCTGGCATATGGAAGAATTTGTATTACATGGAGCATCCGTTAGGATTGAGAAACGGATAGCGAAAAATGAAGTTAAATAATGACGTACTTCAGATGGTTGAGGCGTTAGATAACAAACGTCGTATTCATATGTATGTAGACCATGAAGGCATTGACGTATTTGACCAAAAAGAAGGTAGAAATAATGAGTCATCTGATTCATCAGAGCCTGATGGTGGTCTTCAAGTTGGTGAAGCGAGGGATCCAATTTATATAGATGAGGCAGTTGTTGGTGAAGTAGGGGCTCTGATTCATATTCCAATTTCATCAATTTCGACCTCCTTATTAGATGAAAATCTTTCAGCCACTGAATCCGATGATATAATGCATGCAGCGAACACAGCGGAATCAAGCAACAACTCTTTAAAAGTATGTTTGGGTGACGAATTCAGCTCATTGGCTGAACCTAATAAGAAAGTCGCCAATTACACTTTGGTTAAAGAATTTGACATCATATTTATAAAACATAAGCAACAAAAAGTAGAAGTTACATGTCAGAAAGGTTGTGGTTGGAGACTCTACGCATCAAAAGTAGGAGATGAAGAAACTTTCCAAGTGAAGACGTTGAATGATGTCATGTGTGTGCTTGCACAATAAAGAGTTACCATGCAACAGCAAAGTGGGTGGCAGAACGTTATTTGCATCGATTTAGAAGCCAGCCTTGGTGGAAAATACCATCTATTATTGATACAGTTAGGTGAGACTATAATGTCAACATCAGCCCTAGCTTAACAATCAAGGCGAAAAGGAAGGCTGCAAATGTGGATTCAACTGAACAATATAAATAACTGAGGTCGTATGCCAGAGAAGTTTTGAGATCCAATCTAGATAGCAGCTTCGTTCTCCATGTTGACAGGGTTGATGGTCAAACATAGCTTATATTCAAGCAACTTTACATGTACTTAGATGCCTGTAAGAGAGGTCTTTTAGCTGGATGTAGACTAGTCATAAGTTTAGACGAATGTCACTTGAAGGGGACAAGTCCTAGTTGACCTTTAACTGCCGTCGATGTTGATGAAAATGATGAAATATATCATGTTGAAGTGGTTGTTGTGGATGTTGAATCGAATAAGTCTTGGAAATGGTTTGTGAGGTTGTTGTTGATGGATATTGGATGTGATCATGGTGAAGGCTGATCATTCATTTCTGATCAATAAAAAGTAAGTATATGTGATCATTGTGAAGGTTTATATGCTTTCACATACTGACATATGACCTATCTTTTATTCAGGGTTTGGAAGCGGTTCTTTGAAAACATGTACTAGAGGCAGATGTTCAATTTTGCATACATAATATGTATACAAACTTCAATAAGAAGTTTCGTTAAAAACTATACAAAGACATTATGTGGAATGCTTCCACTGCAACAACACGTGAAATGTTTGTGAAGGAAATGAAGAGACTGCAGAGTTTCGATGAAGCAACATATAAATATTTTGCCGACCATGATGTGAAGCACTGGTGTAGACATGCTTTCAGTCACATTAAAGTGTGAGATAACTTTGAACAATCTGAGCGAATCATTCAACACCTTCATCTTACCTGCACGTGATAACCAGATTGTGATCATGATAAAAATGATAAGATGGACTATAATAACAAGAATTTGTAAGAGGCATCAACGAATGAAGCAACAAAACAGACTACTATACCCTCACATACAAAAGAATTAAACAAACTACAAGATGCATGTGAAAACTGGTATGCAACTGAATCAGGGGCTGAAAGATTTCAAATTAGTAATGTCAATCAACAATTCATCGTTGACTTAGCCAACGCTACGTATAGTTGTAACCGGTGGCAACTCACAAGCATGTCATGTGTTCATCTTGTACCATGCATATCAGTCATGAGCAGGGATATTGAATCGTATGTTGATCGTTGCCACCATCGGCAGACATACTTGACGGTATATTCACAGTTCATACAGCTAATAAATGACTTAGACATGTGGCCATCTTCAGCTATGGGTAAAATTCAGCCACCGATTGTGAGGAGGCCACTTGTAAGGCCAAAAAAGAAGAGAACGAGAGATATTGATGAACCTCAAGGTCAGAGTACATTGAGCAAGATGTGTAAGTTTATTAAGTGTAGTAAATTTTGGGGTTTGAATCATGACGCTAGAACATGCAAAGGAGTAAATGGATTCTAGAATGGAAATCAGTGCATCAACATCACAAGTAAGATAAACTTTGTTTGGTTTTTCCTCATCTTGCATTGGAATCCAAGTTAGTAATGTTTCTTCTCTTTTTCAAATTGTTACATTGTATTTAATTATTATTAATAATTAATTGTTTATATTATGTAGCATTCTTCAGTACAACCAAACATTCGCAGAGGATGATTTTGTAATGATGATATGAACATATTATGCAGGAGTCTTCAGTACAACCAAACATTCACAGAAGATGATTTTGTAACGATGATATGAATATATTATGTAGTAGTCTTCAGTACAACTAGACATTCGCAAAGGATGATTTTGTAACGATGATATGAAAAATACATGCATATCATAGAAAATGTCGTTACAGTTGTTAAAGAGTATAGTTATTGCCATACGAGTCTACTAAAACAATTGATACAAACTAATCAACAATAATGCAGTAGCGAAACCCTATAATATCAAGAACCATAATTTATCCCTAAGCAGCTGTACATTATTTGATTTAGCTTTTTTGAGTGTTCCTGCAACTTGTTCAACTCTTGATTCAGCATCTGCCGTCACACCTTGAGAACCTACACAGTTCCCGGTACACTCACTACTATTATACACTATGACATTCAAAAGCTCGACGTGAACTCGCTCAATTTAATATCATTTTCATTTTCAAATCATATTTAAAAGAACATTTGTGAGTATTAAATTTTTTGACTCGATTCAAAAACAACTCGCGTCCCGAAGAGGGAATACGTATATCCTCATCATAAAATAAACAGCGAAAAAGGACAATTTAAATGAATTTTAAAATAAAACGACAACACTTAAAATTTTAGGAAAAAGTCTGACAGACGCCCCGCACGCCTCTCGGGTCAGGCGCTATGTGCCCACTGCACTCCCGCGCACACCACAATAGTAGCAGCGTCGCACGCCTGACATGACACCACGTGCCCCCACTCGAATCTGTGCACTCGGCGCGCACACATCTCAACTTTGGCACCGCGTACACCAACTCGACGCCGCCGCGTCACGCGTACACCCATAGCGCCGCGTGCCACACGCACCTTACCTCCGCGCTGCGCGTCTGCACGCACGACCTCGGCCGACGCTACGCGACCAGCGCGCACTCTCAGGGCAGCGTGCCCCGCGCGCCTGCGGTGACGCCACGCTCCCGCGCACACTGCCACTCCCTTCGCGTCTCACCGCGCGCACCCCGACCTATTCCGTACCCTCTCGACTCCCCGACTTTTCTCCCGAAAATTTGGTAGAGTAACGCCTAAAAACTAACTGGCTATCCCAAAAACTTCAACCCTGTACACAATTTACCAAAAAATTCTAAAAGTATCCATCCAAATTTTATCTAGAAAATCACCAAAGGAAAAACAGAGTGGAAGAAAATAAATCTAACAACTATCGATGAAGAAAATCTACAGTACAGAGCAACACAATGCTCAAACATATAAGATATACACGTGTCATCAAAACTATCCCAACAACATGATAGGTCCACCTCTATACACTATACATCATGTAAATCGAATCGTCCCTAAAATATATCAAGAAAACAAAACCCCGTACACCTCACCCAAAACTCACCACCTACACTGGTCAGGTTGCCCTAACAGTCTGCCGTCTGATGCCTTGGTCGCAGGCTGCCAACCATCTTACGCCTCAGGACTAGGCTCTCGGGGCTCACCAGCGACAATGTCTGCACCTACATCATTGAACACACATCATAAGTCTAATGCTCAATAAATAGTGCGATATGAAAGTGAAAACCGACAATGCAATCCTATCACATGCAGTCTCTACACTCACATTCATGTTGTCACAATCTGTGACGCGTAGTGCAGTCGTGCCAGGGTGAGGGTGAACCTTGCGCCATGCTACACCCTAACACGTCGCCACCATCCTAGACTCCCCAGCAACGAGTCCCACAAGCCACACACATGCGTCACCTCATAGCAACCACACCATGATGAGGGTGAAGCTCGCGCCACGCTACACTCTGATGCGTCGCTACCGTCCCAGACTCCCCAGCAACGGGGCCACAGTTGCCACACACACACATTTCGCAGCAGCCTAGCCGGCCCATTTTTCGAGCAGAATTTGCGACTGATGATGCACCAGCCTACTCCTTGAGCAGAATCCGCGACACCATCGTCCATCATCCTCACCGTCAACACATACACGCCATGTGGCGGCAAAATCGACCGACTTCCTGAACGGAATTTGCGATTGGTTAAGCATTGGCCCACTCCTCGAGCAGGATCCGCGATACCACCGCCACACGTCTCATTACTAACTACTCAAGATATGCTCACAACTATTTTCGTTTCCTTTTTAAAACATGATGCATGTCAAACAATACGCACGCACATCACAGTCAAACAACATAAATCCTAAAGTTCCACGAAGTAGGCCCACTAGAGCAAAACACATGCATACACTACTTACCTAGCGTGCTAAGCTTTTCCAGTGCACGATTTCACCAAAAATCTAGTTCACCTAAACATAAACAATGACTCATCAACATTCGCATCAAAATTCTATAAATATGCTAAAAATCTCATCCCCCAACTAAATCCATGAAATTCCAACTAAAACGGGTTACTAATTCGGTTCGACCGGAAATTGGCCTAAACTTCGGACGCGTATAACTTTTGCGTCCGTTATCGGAATCGAACGATTCAGGAAGCTAAACGCTCATCTAGGAACCTAGTTTAACATATTAAAATGGATTTTGAACGATAAACCGCAACTGGTGAAAAACACCAAAAACTAAATCTGCCTTCACCCAAAAATTCCACATCTTCGGTTCTTCAACAAAATTCACTCAAAACTCACCTTACGCCCTTCACCCAATTAATTCTCAAGTCTCCTGTCTACAGTGCCCGATGTTTGTCCATTTCTACCCATTCTCATAATTCTCTTCTGTACTTTCACAACTTGAAATAAAAGTAGAAAACCAAATAAAACACTGAAAATATAGACACGATTACTTATTATTACACCTAGATCCCAAAAATTGTTATTTTTCTAGCAAATAATTTATTCTCAATTATGTTTACCAATTCTAACATATTCACAGATTCTTTAATAGTTGAATGCGAAATAAGTATGTAACAATTTAAGCAAATAAAATAAACATGATTTAAATCACCAATAAACAATCAAAAACACAGTAGGAACATGCTGCAATTCTGTAAACAAATTTAGGCGATTAGCCTAAACAATGATAGAAAATAGATTTCAACAAATTATGTCAAAATATCACAGCAGACTAAACAAGGACAAAAAATGGACTTCACCAAATTGCTATTAATATTCAACCAATATAACCAAAAAAAAAAAATAAGAGCAGAAAAAATACATTAAAGTTACAGAGTAGAAAATTCATCATCACAGTAGCAACAATAACAAACCAAGCACAGAAAAAATAAGAGCAGAAAAATCAAAATCAAAATCAAAGTATATTTTATGTAAAAAAAGAAGTAGCGATTTAAAATAAGGGAGAAATTCACATTGGTACTTACACAGGCAATGAAAACAGAAGAAAGAAGTGAAAGCAGAAATCGAGAAGCGCAATGACAAGGGGAATAGTTCTAGGGTTTGAAGGTAAGTTTAGGAAGCAAGAGCGTAAAAAGACTGGGGCTGCGAGCGTGAGCAAAGCGGGGCGACTGGCGAGAGAGAGGCAAGCAAGCAGCATGAGAGAGCGAGGCGAGAGAGAGATGAGCTGAGGATCGAGAGAGACTTCGTTGAAGTTAAGTTTTGCAGAAATCTAATTAGTTTTTAAAATTTAAGCGAACCGGTTCAGTCCGATTCTGATTCTAGGCAAAGGCATTTCGGGTAGAAAAATATGACACGTAACGAAAATGTGTCATTTTAATGGAAAATGACACCGTAGGAGGTGAATTGTCCATTATCAATAAACTAAGTTTGTTTTTGTCTATTATCCGAGTTTACAGCGTCAATTGTCATTTTTACCCTACTATGGAGATCAAATTGCACTTTATCTTATATAAAACAACTCTAATTTAAGATTTTCTTTTAATAATTCTAATTTAAAAAATAGTAGAAATTAACTGTATGATATAAGTTATTAATTCATTAATGCATTAATCTATTTAACTTTCTCTCTTATCAGAAAAATCTAAATTAATGAAAATTAATAAGGAATATCTAAATTAATTGGAATCAATTTGTATTAATATTAGCAATTTAATATAAACTTAATTTATAATATTAATTTCTTAGATTCGGATTGATGCATGTAAGTTGAAAATGATGAAATAATTTTATGATTTAATTAATGGCAATTAATTAGTTGGACAATTAACAACCCAATTTAAAAACTAGGGGAAATTAATTGTACGAAGCATTTATGATTCATCAATGCATTAATATTTTTGGCTTCCGGTACAAAAGCCTAAGTGTCCATCATTTCATCGAGGCCGAGGCCGAGACCCTTTCAAGAAGCCTCAACCTCCATTGAAAAAAAAAAAAGAAATTTTATAAAACTAAGTAAGAATTCTTAATAAATAAAACAATGAGTGAGCTTTATAAAGTAGATACAAACTAAATTAAATTCACATTTAATCATATAGTAAAACTCTACATGATTAGTCTCACATCTACTATTTTATTTTCAACTTGGATCAACTCTCTTGACTACACATCTTATGTATTTAGGTATTAAGAAATTTTTCTAAACATTTGTCGTTAATTTTTAATTATGTGACACACTTCTTTATATAAGAAGTATATAATGCATATATAATAATATTCCGGCATATGATTTAGGTAAACATAACATAATTCCACTCATTCCTTGTTCCTTTGTGCAATTAATCTTTATGCACAACTCTTTTAACATTTGTCAAGACTATCTCGACATTAATATTTAATGTGTAATTATATTTCTTACATTCGTCTCATAGTCTATATTTTATCATATTTATCTAGAACATAATTATTTGATGTTTATCTCACGACTTTCACAAAGTCACTTGACATTTATGATAAATGTCTAATTTTATATTTCTCATAAACTCTCTAGACATATCTACTTAATGTCTATCCTATACTTTTTTCACAACCTTCTCTCGACATTAATGATGAATGTTTAATCCATATTTCTTACATACTAGATATTTTTTATTATTACTGTCCAATTCAATTTATATTTATCACAATCCATCATACGTAGGAATTATTTAATGCATATAAGTAAATATGCCCAGAAACATGACAATTTAATATATTGTCCAGATACCATAACTCAAGCGCCACTTCTGACATTATAAGTGAATCAAGTGTGTGCATCATATTATACTGTTGATTTTATTTTTATCAAGTATTATATTAAAATGTTATGTGAATATCAATATGCGTGATTCATATCAACATATAATGTGAATGCTTAATATTTCCTATCGTAATACCATATATATATAAATGATGTATGATTTAAACTCTTACTGTGCGTACATTGAATGCATAATACTTCCTAATAATACATGAAGTATGATTATGCAAATCTTTGTTAACTGACAATTGTCTACTCTTTACAATTCACTAGATATTTTATTCCCTTTAACTAACATCATTTCCATACGAGCCATAACATTAATACTTAACCATCATCAACGGTGAATAATCACTTTTATCCTAGAGATCACTATCTCCATTATTTCCTTAACCAAATCATTAAAATGTTCTACCACATATGCAGTATATGTATGCATAATTATTTCTTATCATTCAACATTCTATAAATCCATCAACACAACAAATCCAAATAATCCTCTCTAAAGATTATTAACATATAATTCCATAACTTTAACTCCAATTCCCAAAATCCCCATTTTCTCAGCATGAACTAAGCAAGATGCAACATAGTTTAATAAACACTTAGGTTAGGTTTCTTACCTCTTAAAGACCTTTGATTCTTCAACTTCTCTGTTTGATTCTTAGTTCAAAAGATTTCTCTTGATGAGATGAACACTTCTTCTCAAAGGATGAAAGGTCAATCACAACACATTCTCCCTTCAATTTTCACATTTTTCTCTCACCCCCTATTTTGTCTCATCTCTCTTTCTCTCTCCGTTTCTTCACCTTGAAAGCACAAAATGGACGAGTTCTCAGCAATTCCTCTCAATTTCTAGAGAGATCTGGGGTCAATTTACTCCATCCAACTCATGCATATAAAAATACCATCTTACAATTTAATTTGCATATATTTACAAAAATACTATATTAATTATCTTGTAGTCAAACTTAGTTTAAACTAATTAATTTATATTAGTATTAAGCTAATTATCAAGATTAACTCAATTGATCATAATTAGTTAACCTTAGTAATTCGTTAATTACACATAAATGACATTATTAGTCAATAATATCATTGTTCCACGTGGCAACAATTCATTGGTTGTCTAATTTATTATATGAACATATACTTCAATATGTTAAAAAAAAAAAATTCTTCAATGACTCTCTTTATATTCTCACTCTAAAATTCAATTGAGAGTAATATTCCAAAATAGTACAATTTTTCAATAAAACTTACTCAATCAATTTCAAACATGCATAACTTTTGTTACATATGTCAATTTTTTTCATTCGAATGTCATTCTATTTATTTATGTGTCTAACAACACAATAAATTTTAGAGTTATCTGAGCGCTATAGCAATCGTTATTGAATTTATATTCATTGTTCCAACGAACAATTCTCATTTTAATATATACAAAGTGTTTAATATCACTTCTAATAACAGTTAATCATTCTAATTTGAATTATTATAGTTAATATTAACTAAGGTTATTACAGCATGCCATGTGAAGACTAAGACATTCCACTGTGAGGGCCCAACTTATATCAATGAGGGTGTACAATCTCACGTTGGTTGAGAAAATAGAAAATGTATGGTTTATAACAACACGCTTTGGACAACTCCATGAACAAATTTGTGTGGGCTCCCGTTTAAAGCGAACAGTGTTGTACTTGGAGCATTGGACAACGTTACAAATAGTATCAGAGTCACTGCCTAACTAGAAAAGTAGCCAGGGAGGACACAAGGCTCCAAAGGAAAAGATATTGTGACAGCTTGCCACGTGAAGACTAAGACGGCCTAACTCATACCAATGGGGGTGCACAATCTTATATCGCTTGGAAAAATAAAAAATCACATAGTTTAAAAAAAGATTTCATATCCTTACCTAAAACAAGGTATTTTGTGCTAACCACAAAGACAAATTTATGCAAACTCTGGCCTAAAGGTGGAGAATACATGTGGAAAATAAGTTCAAGGATCGTATTTATATGTTCCATCAGACGGTATTGAGATTCAATGCATCGTGTAGAGGTTAAGGAAGATTTACATGTAGGATGAGATTGCTACATTTGTTTGACAAATTATACAGTTGGCTCTTGAGAAATTCGACTACATTGTGATCATTTATTTGACTCCTAATGCACTCTTCTATATAGTTGCCACTATTGGTTAATTATGAAATCTTGGGCTATGATAGAAAGCTATTTCTCAAGCACAAAAACTACACCATGTTTGTCTAATCAAATAGACAAATCTCTTCCCCGATTTTGTTTGTAATTTTATTTTATACATTTGTATGAAGTAATAGATTTGTCTATACTAGGTGAAGTTTGCAAGATCATGGTGAATCCTAAAAAAGATTGAATGGCAAGAACTGCATCCTGTGTCAACGAGAAATTCATAAAATATTAGTTCATGGAATTGTTAATCTTGTAGCCATTAAATAAAAAATAGGAGGTATTTTATGCAAATCTACAATTTGAGATTTTATCTTCTTACTAAATTCAATAGAATAATTTCTATTAATTAATCTGGTATATTAATACTATTAATTATTAATATAGAATCTACCACTAATTCATAATCATCTAGTTATAATCGGTCCAAACCAATTCATTATGTATATGATTCAAAATTTGTTTAAATTCTTGATGCAAAACAAAATAAATTTTAAATCGAGTGAAATAAATAAATGGATAGAGCTCTAGGACTTTTTTAGTGTGAAGTTTTTATTTTTATTTTTTTATAAATAATTTGCAACAATTTTTTGAATGAACGTGGCATGATTAATTACACTCTTTTTTTCTTCTCTTATATGCACCTCTTTTGTTCATAAGAAAAAAACAAAGAAAAAATGTCTCGAATTCCAAAAATTACTTTTTATGATGCATTACATTAATGTAATTTACAATTAAATTGTAAAATTTTATCTTATTCTTTTTCATAGTAATTCTAGCTTTATTTTAATCTATGTCGATTCGACTATTTTATTTTAAATAATAATCTAGAATATTTTATGTAATTTCAATGCGAAGATAATAGATATTAATAGTCAATGACTGATGGAAAAGGTAGAATATCATAATACTACGATATATATAATATTCATACTCTAAGACAGAAGAATTTGAACATCATAATACAGATCAAAACTCATTGCCCGCCACTTGGTCATGTCTCATTAGGCATATAAGTCGTCGAGTCATTCTTCAAAAGACATGGAGTCAGATTCCTGGTTTCCTCTAGAGATGACAAAGCTCGAAGTACTCCTGCTCACTGAGTTAAACGAGTCGATCCTACCAAGTCTAACGAGCCGAGCCTCATGAATCAGTCTGAAAAAATTTTAACATGAATTTGCTTGTAAAAATATTAAATGGGCAGGCTGGCTCTCCAGTCCGCCCGTTCGGCTTGTTACTATGAGGGCCGACCCAAGCTTGACCCGCTACAGAAAGAGCAGGCTCAACTCGGGCCACATCGACGGACCGAGCCAAGCCTTTCCATCTGAGCTCATGAGCCCATCGATGACCGAGCTCCACGAGCCAGCTCGCGAGCTGGCGAGCTGGCTCAATCAAGCTCAGCTCGAGGGTTACTCCACCCTAACCAGTGACGTAGTGATTAGCAATGGGCCGACAGGCGACGGCTCAACAACCTCAGTCCCTCACATCTTCGTCTTTCTCGATTCCTCTTCTTTAGCATGCTGAATGCTCAGCCTTCAGCCTTCAATTCATCCATCTTCAGCATCTTTTTCATCCAACCCAAGCTGCCCAGCCCAAGGTCGATCACCGTCTGATCGATGAAACTTTCAGCGAAAACGTGAAAAATTTTATCAAAGATTTAAATTTAAATTCACAAAAAATTAAGACAAAATTTAACTCTACATTAAGTTTTCCATAACAGAGGGAGATGGAGATCAGTCGAAAAGAAAAACATACTTGCAATCGGTAGAAGTAGGTTTCAAATTTACAAATTACAGAGAGATGAGATTTGGTTTGAAAGTTGATATTTAGATGTCAAACGAAGAAGGAAGAAAATAAAAGCGCGTCGATCGATTGCTAAAGAGGCATGATCAATCGCCCCTTTGATGTTCCAACGGCAGAAGGGTGCCGATCGATCGCAAGATTGTAGGCGATTGATCGGCCAAGGAGAAAGCTAAAAGCTTCACCGCCCGAGCGTTGCCGATCGATCGCGAAATTGTAAGCAATCAATCAGCCAAGGCGAAAGCTAAACACTTCGCCACCCAAGCGCTGCCAATCAATCACGAAATTGTAGGCGATCAATCGGCCAAGGCGAAAGCTAAACACTTCGGCACCAAAACGCTATCGATTGATCGTTGTTAGTGATTTTCTACACCTAACACAAATGCACGTGTCGTTAACAAAGTAATAAAGAGTAAGTAAAAGTCGATCTCACGAGGATATTATGAATTAAATTTGATTGCTATAAAATAAAAATGAAATAATAAAAAAAATAATGTGAACGGTAGAATAATATAAAATTAGAATTACTCAGATATGATAAAGAAATAAATTTAAATAATTTAATAAGATTACGATGACCAAAGCCTTGGTTAAGGTCGATTGTTTTGTTACATACAAATTATTACTAATGCTACAGAAAGTTACAGCATTTTCCATTAAACAGCAAGAACTAATATTTTCTATGGTTCTCTCGAATTGCCTAGTTAAATTCGTTTTAATATTTCTTTCGATTTTTGAAAAGACAAAGTTTAATCTGAATTTCTTTACAATCCTATTCTCAAAGCCAAACAAATTAATGTCAACTATTTTGCAACAATTTAATTTATTTAATCAATCATACATCTCAAAATTTCTATCTATCTTTCGATACAAAAAAAACATGTAGCATCAAATTTATTCGTTGACACAATTCGAATTAAATAGTAAATATCATGATAGATTGTTCAATGTAAAAATAACAACTTTCATAGATATAAACTAAAGCACGTAACGAGTATTTTCTCTCCTAACCAAAATTAAAAACTTAGCTCATAATCATAATAATAAAATCCACAGTAAAAATATTCATCAATAGAAAATAAAGAGTAGAAGAAAAATTATGGTGTTGATGCTTCTTTGTAGAAGAATTTGCTAGTTGGAAGCTCCTAGCAAGGAGGCGCTGAACGTCCGCCCCAATGAGAGGAGAGAGAATTTCTTGTTATTCCAAAACCCCTCTACCTTATTTGCTTGCCAGCCACTTCCTCTTCTCGCTTTTGTCACCAGTCCCTTGAAAATCGTGATCTTCCTTCCAAAACTAACTTTTTCCTTTATTGTTTTATCTCACCTTATCTTTCCTCATTCTTCCAAAATTGTCAACCACATTTTTTTTTTCTCTCTTTGATTTTAGGATACAACCACCTCTCTCTACTTATCCTTTTAAGATTTTTGTCCATTTTTTCCTACCTTCCTTAATTCAAGTGATTCCTGCAGCAATTTCTCCTTCTCTCTTGGTCATTCAAACGGAAATTTTATCTGGTAGTAAATCTGTGGCCAATTGTGATAACAAGAAAATTCAAATTATTGCTAATAATATGATTTTTCTAAAAATATACATAAAAATCATTAAATTCTTAAGGTCTTTTAATGCCACAACAATTTACAGTAATTTCTATTATTTTGACCTAATTCTTTTTATATTCACTCAAATTAGACGAATTTTATTAAATAAAAATAGTATAAAATAACTCTATTTTAAGAGTTATTAATCGCGAAATTGTAGGCGATCGATCGGTCGATGTAACTATTGTATTAAATATTATGCATATATTTCTAGTAGTTCAATTAGCACGCTCGGTAGACATTATAAAAAATGTCACCTAAACGAGCAAATTAGAAATCCTACACAAAGATTATTGAACGCTAGTGTTAGTGGTATTTTTTTGTATTTACAAAATAAAATGAGAGAAAAAATAGCAAAATTTATAGCACAATATGAGTTGCCCTTAGCGTTCACCGATAGTGATGAATTTAAAAAATTTATGAAATAATATGCTACTCCTAATATTAAACGTGTTCCTAAAAGTACAACTATAAATAATATTATTAAAATATTTAATAATATGAAAAATGAACTAATTTCATTTTTATCAAGCGTTCCTTCAATGTCGATTTATATCACTTCTGATTTATGGAATGCACATAATTCTATATATTATATCATTATAACTTTTCATTTTATTGATTATTATTTACAATTAAATAAAAACATTTTAGAATTTCCTAATTGTCAATATTTTCACACTGGTATTACTATTTATAGATATATTGCAAGAATATTCATTTCGATATATAACATTTAGCATAACACTTGATAATGTTAGTACTAACGATGTTATTATTTCTCATTTTAAAAATTAGTTTCAATTAGATACTACTCATGATTCTTTTTTCCCTATAAGATGTGTTTGTCATATTTTAAATTTAGTTGTCAAAGATAGTATGACATATATTTTGCTTTATATTCAATTAATTAGATCTGTAATTTCTTATATAATTATATATAATTCGAGATAACAAGAATATAATGATTTTTTATAAAGCTGTCTAACTTAAACCACGGAAATTAAAAACCGATATCGATAATATGTAGAATTTTACTTATTTAATGTTGAAAAATATTATGTCATATTGACAAGTTATTCGTGCTTTTATTAATGAGAAAACACCGAGTATTAATCTTAATAAATCTAGTTGCGATGTAACTAATATATTTCTTGATTTTTTAAAACTATTTTATCACCCTATAAATGAATGTTTCGGTAATTTATTATCTCAGTTCTTTTTTTGTTCTTTCAATTTTTATAAACTTAACGAGTGACTATTGCTGGTGTGAGGTGTGTGTTTAGGCTAGGAGGGTGACCGTGAGGCCATAGAGAGAAAATGAGAGTGAGTGTGGGGCCCATGAAGTAGATCCCACATGAGAGAAAAATAATTTAAAATTATTTAAAAGTAGGTTGGACCCATAGGAGATGAAAGTGGGCTAGGCCGTTGGGGAAAAGAACGGGCTGGGTGGGCTAGCTCCCAAGTCTTGTCTGCCGAGCTAATAAGCCGACAAACGAGCTGCCTTGTTTGGGGACCGCTTGACTTAGTCCTTGGCGGGCTCGCGACCTCAATCTCAACCTCTAGGCTCGGCTTGGCTCAGCTCACGTAATGGGACAGGACAAGGCTCGACCAGCTACTCTAGCGAGCCGAGCAATCTCAACCTCTAGGCTCGGCTTGGCTCAGCTCACGTAATGGGACAGGACAAGGCTCGACCAGCTACTCTAGCGAGCCGAGCATGCAGGCGGGCGGGCTGACTAAACATCTCTAGGCTCCTCCCATTGCTTGTAAGTTCATGATTTCATGTTCTTCCACCTTTTCCTCACTTTAATTTTGATGACAAAGCCCGTTTAGATTGTATTTAGAAAACTTACAATTTACTAACTGCAGTTACTCTAATGGATCTTAATTTTTAATCTTTCTCAATGACTTAAATGGACATAACAACTAAATGTAAATCGGTAAGAGAAAAGAGAAAGATAACTTCGAGATTAGAAACCCTTTAAATAACACTAGCAAAGGAAAATGTAATATGACCATTTGCCAGGAGATGAAAGTGTGTTGGGCTGCTGGAGAAGAGGATGAGCTAGGCGGGCTGTAACGACCCAACACGAGCCGCCACTCTACTTGACATAACTTACATGCATTTTAATGCACTTTGGACGTAAAAAAATTTTTTTCCGACTTTTCCTATATTTTTTTTCTAACTTTAAATCTCAACACCTATGACACTTCACAATTCCTCAATCCACTTTCATATTCATCCAAAATAATGACATTTACATTTCAATCAATGCAAAAACCCAAGATGCGAAACGAAAATTTTAAAAACAAAACGCATGAATGTATCTAAAAACTGGACATATCCATATAGATGAAATAGACTCCCAGACAATTCCCGTATTTTCCAAATCTTAAAAGCTATTTATACATCCTATTCAAATGACTACAAAATAAGTACTTCAAACATTGAAACATCACCCACGGATAAAAATGTTGTCTAATTGTCACAACCAACTTCGATGAGCTCGTTCCTCCAACTGTACATATTCATCAACTTGAGGCTCGAAGTCCTCATATGTACGATCAGTACCTACATCACAAAGTTTAACTAATGAGTCCAACGCTCAGCAAAAATATATCAATGCTATCAAATGCTCGTGCTATGAATGATCATTTTCAAAACATGTACATACTTTACATTTCATTTAGTTCTAGTGACATGGTGGTTAAAGGGGCGCGTTAGAGAAGTAGGCTCAATAAACATGTCATGTGTCCCTTCGACCCAAGTTAGCCCCAGGATGCCGTAGAGTTTTAACCCCCCTGGTTCACCCAATGGTAAAGATACACAGGACTTACCGTGGACGATATCGTATGTCATTTCTCATCCCACAACTTAACCGATACATTACATAACATAACATTTCTCTTATCTTTCTTACATAAAACATGTGCATAAACATTTTTGCATGATTTCATGAAAAACATGACCCATGAACACACAAGTGTGCATATAACGTATTACATAACCTCAAGACATAATAAAGACAATCCTCAATGCATAACATAGACAATCTTCAATGCATAACATAAACAATTCTCAAGACATTTAGCAACAGAATGACATTTAACATAAAACAACTTCTAATAACCTAACTATCCATAAATGGACTCCTTAAAGCATATAAAACCTAGTATTTTTGTGATGTACGCCTTAATGGTCAAACACATGCAATATAATATTACCTGGGGTCCTTAACAATTCAATGCACTTGGAGAATTCATTTTTTAAACTTAAAAACCTAAAGCACATTTACTCAAATCATCAATATTCACAACCGTAAACTTCAATCACAATTATCATTCTAACATTAATTTCATTCCAATAACGCAAATCTAATTAACTCAAAAAAAACATTCTAGGCAATTAACATTTCAACCAACTTTAATCAAACAACTTGATATCAAGTAAAAACCCGGATTTGGCCTATGATTTTAGGCAAACTTCAAAATTTCATAACTTCCGCTACAATATCGAAATGACTTGATTCCAAAGACAAACGTTTACCCAATGTGTCTATTTTATCCCATTAAAACAGTTGGAAACACGATAATAAGGAAAAGGGTCGACAAACACCAAAACCGAAACATGCCTAAATTTTCTTCACAAATTTTGATCCAACTTTGAAAAATCATAACTTAATCTATACTTGTCCAAATTCATGATTCGAAATGCTATAGAATTCTTAAATAGTCTAGTTTCACATGATATAATTCAATTTATCAAAACGGAACTCAATAATGGGCAGAAAATTCAAAACCAAACTGCCCTGTTTTTACAACATTTTTCAACCATAATTCCTAACATTGATCAAACTTTAACCAATTATCAATTTCTTCAATAAACATCCAATATATCCAAGTTAAACTTTAAACTAACCAAGAAATAGGAAATCCAAAAAATATTTTCGTGCATCACCAAGAGTGTTTAACAAACTCAACTCTTCTTCTATTTTTTAAGCATAAAACTTATAATAATCATAATTCATAATAAAATATCCATTTTACCTTGAGTTCTTAAGAAAGAAGGAGGGCTTTTGTTCAAGGAAAAACTTAGCACTTGAGGAGGGAGAGAGAGAGCTCTACGTGAGGAGAGAGAAGGCTTTAGGGTAAAATGAGAGTTTATCTCTCTTTAAGAGATTTTTGATTGTTTAAAGATTGAGGTGTTTAATTTTTAACCAAGTGTTAACCCTTTGTTTTTTCCTTTCCTTTCGCTCCTAATAACATAGAAATTTTTCTTCACATTTGAATTTTCAACACTTTACATTTTACACTTTTCTTTGGACTTTTCCTCCTTTATTTCCTTCAACTTCAAATGCTATTTATCCTCCCATTCTTTTTGACTTTTCAACCCTTTAAAACTTTCTCATTCTCTTTGTTGTTCTTTTTATCTTCTCTTTTTGACTTTTCAAATTTTGAATTGTTTCTCATTTCTCTCATTCTTTCATTTTCACCGTGAATGTTATTGTTCTTTTTTTTTTCCTTTACTTGTCTTTGCTTTTTTTTCTAAATTTTCTGTAATAATTCAAAAAATTTCAGATTTTTAAATCTAATTTCTAAAATTTTTAATTTAATCTCGATTAATATTTCGGATAAATTAAGTTATAAAATTTAGAATCTAGTTTTAGTGTCGGTTTTCGAAAATTTTAAAGTCAGAAGGACGCGAGTTTAACGAAATTTTAAGTGGTTAAAACACGTGTGGACATTTTGATAATTTTATTATTTAAATTATTTTTAAAAAAATAAATAATAAAATTTTAACAAAACAACTTAACGGCTCGAGAAGCCGTTCAGTGTTCTATTCTTTCGCCAAGGCAGAGAGAAGCGACCGAGGCGAGAGAGAGGCCGAGCGGGAGATCGAGAAACGGAGAACGAGTGGCTAATGAACGACGGCAGAGTGCGACGCCGGGAGCCCCGACGAGCTAAGTGAAGGTGCTGGCATAGCCTTTCCCGAGCTGAAAGCCAACGGTGAGCTCTCTGTTCAAGAGCAATTTGGCCGAGTCTTAATGCTCGTTTTGTTTTTTTCTTTTTCTCTGATGTTGATAAAATTGTTGAACGCTGTGTCGAAGGGAGGGTCTGCGTGTGTGGGAGTGTGATGGGCAGTGGATGCTTGGTGGGAGGGAGAAAGACCGAGGGAAGGAGATAGGGCCGAGGAGGGGTTGAGTCGGAATTCAGGTTCAAGCCCGAATTTTTCTGATTCTAGTTCAGATTATGCTAAATTGAAGTGAATGTGGTTGTCTGTACATAGAAATTTCTGGAACTTGAATGGAAATAAAAAACGGATGTTTTTTTAGAAAGAACAGGTTCTGTTTTTGGCCTTTTCGGCCTAGCTATGGTTAATCGTTCTAAATTCTGTTTTAGTGGGTTAAAATAGGTGGTTAGAGAAATGTATGGCCGCTGGAATCGTTCGATTCCGATATCCGACGCAAAAGTTACACGCGTCGAAAGTTTATGTCGGATTTTGGTCTAAGTCAAATTAGTGAGCGTTTTTCGTAGAATTGCGACGTGTTATAGTAGCATAGCCATTCTTTATGCGTAAAACTAGTTTTGAGTGAGTTTTGGTTGAAGAAAACAAAAATCTGAAAATTGGATAAAAATGGCAGATTCGGTTTTGGGATTTTTCCACCTATCTGCGGCTAACCGTTTTAAAATCCGTCTTAGTATGTTAAACTAGGTTCCTAAGGGAACGTTTAGCCTCTTGAATCACTCGATTCCGTTAACGGACGCAAACGTTATGCGCGTCCGAACTTTAGGCTGGTTTTCGGCCAAACCAAATTGGTGACCCGTTTTAGTTTGAATTTCATGGGTTTAGTTAAGAGATATTATTTTTAGCTATTTGGTGAATTATGAAATAAATATTGATGAGTGATTGGTTATGTTTTAGGTTGAAATACTTTTTGCTGAAGCTGTGCGTCGAGTGAGCTTAGAACGCCAGATAAGTAGTGCATGCATGTGTTTTGCCTAAGTGGGCCTACACCGTAGAACTTTAAGATTTATGTGATTGATTGTGGTGTGCGTGCGTATTGTTTGACATGCATCATTTTTTTTAAAACAGGAACGAAAATAGTTTTGAGTATGTTTTGAGTATGTGGTGAGACGCGTGGCAGTGGTACTGCGGATCCTGCTAGTGTGTGGGTCGGTGCGTAACCAACCGCAGATTCTGCTCGAGGAGTGGGCCGGCTGGGCCGTCACGCGGCGTGAATGTGTTGACGGTGAGGGTGGTGGGCAGTGGTACCACGGATCCTACTAGTGTGTGGACCGGTGCAACACCAATCGCGGATTTCGCTCGAGGAGTGGGCCGGCTAGGCTGTCGCGAAACGTGTGTGTGGCAACTGTGACCCCGTGCTGGGGAGGCTAGGATGGGGGCGACGTGTCAGGATGTAGTATGGCGCGAGGTACACCCTCACCCTGATGTGGTTGATGCGTGGTGATGCTGTGTATAGCTTGTGGACCTCGTTGCTGGGGAGTCCGGGACGGTAGCAATGTGTCAGGGTGTAGGGTGGCGCTAGGTTCCTTCTTACCCTGATGCGGCTACACTACGCATCACAGATGTGACAACATGAGTGTGAGTGTAGAGACTGCATGTGATAGAATTGCATTGACGGTTTTTACTTTCATATTGTACTACTTACTAAGCGTTAGGCTTATGTTGTGTGTTCTATGGTGTAGGTGCTGACGACATTGCTGGTGAGTCTCGAGAGCCTAGTCCTGAGGCCTAGGACGGTTGGCGGCGTGCGATCGAGGCACCGGACGGCGGATTTTGTTAGGGCGACCCGACCCATGGGGATTGTAGGTGGTGGCTGGGTTCGTTTGCGGGTATTTTTCTTTTGCTGTGTTGATGTACAGTCAATGAGATGAGTTGTATATGCGTCAGTGTATAGGTGTTTAAGGAGTGCGTGTGATTTTGGCGACATACGCATATATTTTACATGTAGGAGTTTGGAATTTGCTTTGTATTGTGGATTTTCTTTACTTGTAGTTGATAGACTTGTTGTTTTTAAATTTTGATTTGGTTATGGAGTTATCTCTGGGTGGTTGATGGATAGATATTTATAGTTTTCTGGTGAACTGTGTGCAGGGTTTCATTTTTTGGATAGCCAGTTTTTGGTCGTTCCTCTGCCGAAATTCGGGAGAGGGATTGGGAGTCGAAAGGATATGAAATAGGTTGGGATGTGTATAGTGAATACTTGAGAAGTATGGATGAGCGTGAGGGTGCGGTGTGATCGCAGGTGCGCGGGGCACGCGGCCCTGCGGGTGCTGAGGGGTCGTGCGGCGCCGGGTGATGGCGTACGTGCAGACGTGCGGTACGAAAGCAGGGTGCGTGGGGCACGCGGCGCTGTGAACGTGTGCGTGACATGGAGATGTTGAGTTGGCACGCGCGGGGCGTCGAAGTGAGGATGTGAGTGCGCGGCACAGAAATTGTGTAGTTCAAGGGGTGTGTTGGATTCTTTCCTAGGATTTCGAGTCTTGTCGATTTATTTTAAAACTATTTTAAATTATTTTCTTTTTCCCTGCGTATTTTATATTGAGGATTTCGTGTTCCCTCTTCGGGGCGCGAGTTGTTTTCGAATCGAGTCGAAAATTTTTCATATTCACAAATGTTCTTTTGAAGATGATTTGAAAACGAAAGTACTATTAAACTGAGTGAGTTGTGTCAAGTTTTAGTGTGTCATAGTATGTATATGTAAACGTACTGTAGCGTATGGGGAACGTGGGGTTTTCTCGGGGTGTTACATTTTTGTCTTTTTCATTCATTCATTCATTTTTCTTCATCTTTTCTAACCCTAATTTCCATGAGAAGGTACATTATTCTTTTAACAAGTTTTATACAAAATACGCTAAGAACATGATAAAATTCTGGGTGCTACACAGACTAGCTTACTAGTCTGACCTACCAAGCCAAGGAGCTAGCTCGTTGGCCAGCTCGTTTGGGAATCGCTTGGCTCGACCCGCCTCATGTAACTGGATAAGGCTAAGCCAGCTACTCTAGCGAGCCAAGCAGGCGAACGGGCTGGCTATAGGTTCCTCGCACCACTTGTAAGTTTATGATTTCATGTTCTTTTCACCTTTTACTCGCTTTAATTTTGATTACAAAACCTGTTTAGATGGTATTTAGAAAACATACAATTTGCTAGGTGAAGTTACTCTAAAGGATCTGAATTTGTAATTTTTTTCAATGACTTAAATGGACGTAACAACTAAATGTAAATCGGCAAGAGAAAAGAGAAAAATAACCTCAAGATTAGAAACTCTTTAAATAACACTAGCAAAGGAAAATGCACTATGAAGAAAAAGAATTACACATGTATATTGTGCAGGCTCGAACTCATCCACCTCTAACTATGGAAAAGATTTCGAGCGTAAGAATATGAATTATGAATTAGGAACTCAGACATTAAATATGTAAATTGCCAAAATGAAGAACAGTGATCAATTTTAACGTGGTAGTGGTTCTCTAAAGCATTTTCAAATACTTTATTGTATAAAAATTCATTTAAATATTGTCAAATGACCCAAATTATGCCTTTAAAGTTGTTTTTAATAAATAAAATCGTTTTTATTCCAAACACAGCCTAAAGGAGAGTTGCAGCATGCTGTCACATTCTTTGTCCTTCATCAGTTAAAGCAAAAGATAAAAGCAATGCTCAATTATTCAAAAGAACAAGTCTCTCAAAGCCATTGAAAGACCAATACAAACATACCAAGCAATATATAATTCAACAGGTATCTGATTCTCCACCCTTTCAACTATTCACCACTCCACACTTCTTCCTGATCTCACCATCCGATCCAGTCTTCACATTGATCCGACCCATCTTCTCGATCGAGACAGCAAATTCGTTGAAGAAATTATCAAGTGAGCCTTGAAGAAGCTGAGTTATATAGGATTTTGTAGTTGAGTCTGTAATTAAAGCAGCGTCAGATTGAAAAAGACCCCTTCTTTTGAGAAGAAGAGAGAAGTAGCTCATGTCAAACGTCCTGGCACTTCCAGGATCCATTTCAATCTTTGTTGTATTATCACTAATGCTTTTGCATTTCCTAGCCTTGAGATTTGCAGCATATTCACTGTCGAGAGACGGATCTTCGTCTCCGACTCCCGTGAAATTGTATAGTCGGTTCGTTATTTCTGAACAATGAGCTACACCAATTGTGTGAGCTCCTGCAAGTAATTTTGGATCAAATTTGTAAGAAATTAAACCATAATAGGCTCTACAAGCTCATTAATCCACTTAGAATTATAGTTTTAATTTGGAAAAACAAATAAATCCAACGCTTTTGATGACATTCATATTGATGACATTCATGTTCGGAGGTGTGTGCTTGGTCAGTGTTTGGCTCACCCGAAAGCAAGACCAGGTCTTTGAGATCAAGACCCTGGTTGGCAAAGAGCGTCTGGAGAGTTGTCGAGTTTGCAGATGGAGCTGGGATATTAGCATTTGCTTCTGAAGATATTGAAACTACTCCATCTCTTCTACCAGTTGGAACCTTCCAGTAAGGACCTCCCTGCAGTTCATTTACTTAATGACCTCGTACCCATCAAAAAAATATCCCTAGAAATTGCTATCTTTTTCCATCTTAAAAATAGGAAAGAGTAGAAGCTTTTACAGTCGCTACAATGGAGTCTCTGGCAGCCAAAGTGATGATGTCTGCGCAAGAAACAACTCCAGGACATTCAGCTTCTAAAAGGGTCTTAATTCTGTCAATGAAGTCGAACCCTCTCACTGTCTCATTCGGAACAGCCTCCATTTCCGATTGGTTACCAGACGTCGAGTTTAAGAGCACAGACGCGTCACAACCCTGATCATCAAAATCTCCATTAATGACCTCTTAGCAAGCAAAGGTAATAAAAAAGCTGATGTAAAACTTGACCAACCCTGACAAAGCAATCATGGAAGTGCATTCTAATAAGAGCAGCAGCCAGAGATGGAGCGTTGTGGATATGCTGTTTGACGAAATCAAGCACTATTTTCTCGGCGTTTGGGCAGCTCTTTGAGTAGTAACCAAGCTGTAATTGAGCTTCAGTCGAGCCTGCAAATACTAAAAACAGCATGACTATTATGGAGGGAAAACGAATGGAATCCATTGCTTATCTCCTTCTCCAGATTTCACTAAAGATGGTTTTGGTTTAGAGGTTCGACTAATAATGAGTCTATATAGAACTAATGATGATGTCTGATTAAAACCCCCCATGCATACCCCGAAAGATATTTTATTATTATTATTATTATTATTATATATATATATATATATATTTTTTTTTAATACAACAACGTAATACTGTGGATAAATTTATCAACTAATTTAAGTATTATTCTCTTTTTGTTAAATTCATAATATAGCTTGTGTGTTTGTCTGGAAATCCTAATTTAGCAATTGAGATTGATGAAGATTTTGAAGAATTTTTAATGATGAACAGACAAACAGTAACTTTTTACAACTTGTGAATAATATATCATCGTCGTGGGAGAACTTTCATAGAAATATAGGTAGAAACGATCTGACCATCGAAATCTGCTCGCACAACTTAGGATAGTTCAGTGGTCCAACTACCCAATTCGAAGTCTGCAAAAGTTGGACATTCCTCTTAGCATTTCCTCGCAATCTTCTTCTACGTCATCACAGAAATTTAGTGATGCAAGATATTTTTTAATTCACTAAACTTTTATCTAAGTGTTATTTGGATTCATTAGGACTGTCACTAGGTATTGAAGATAGATAACACTTTACGATAAAAGTCAAGATAAATAGGTGGGAGACGAGTAATTAGGATGTAAACTAACTCTACATTTATAATATATCGTCCTCTTAATTGAAAGTTTGAATCAAAGAAATGTGAATTATTTGTAAAAGTTGGGTTTCAATGTAAAACTCTGTGGATAATTATGCTTTCCTTCGAACCAGACTCTGAACAAAAGAAACCTACCCATTAATAATGCTCCATAGCTGAAACTAGGTAGCTTCATAACATACTTCATTTTAAAATATTGAATAGTAATGTTCGTCTTCCCGTTATAAACCAACCATAGTTATTAAGCTATCCAGTTTTACGGAAATGTGCACGTTGTGGAATCTTAGTTATATTAGTTTGATATTTTCTGCTTTGAGGATAAGTACGTACGATGTTGTTCTTAGATTTTAATTCTAAAATACTTAATTAGGTTAAAAAATATATTTTCTACTTACAAACATTCACTTTTATTAATGTAATGCAATCCCGTTAAGAATCTTTCATAATAATTACTTATAAAGAATTTTTACTAAATAACGCACCAACACCTAGCTTCACAATTTGTGATTAACATGACACGACCTGAGAATCCTGGTGAAAATACACATAAGAATGATTTGAACATCGAAATCTTATTGGATGATCCGAGGTATTTCATTGGTCCGACTACCCCATCGAAGGTCTACAAGTGTCACATTGTTCCTTCTAACATTTCTTCGCAATCCTCTTTTCTGGGTCACGATAAATGGGCAGGACATGAGTAATTAGGATGCATAGTAACGCATACAATGTATATTCGTTCCCTTAATTGAAAGTTTGAATCAATGAAATGTAAATTACTTTAGGTGTTGGCTTGTAAAGTAAAATTTTATGGATGCTTATGCTTTCCTTCAAACTAGACTTCAACAAAAGAGAGCTACCCATCAATGATACTCCATAGGTTAAAGTAGCCAGCTGTATCACGTACTTCATTTTCAATTATTGATTTGTTAGGCCAATCTACCCATCATAAACAAAGCAAAGCATCATCATTAAGCTATCTAGTTTTTAAGTAGATAATGCACCTTATAAAATCTCAGCTTCATTAATTTAATAGTTTCTCCCCCTTGCAGAGAGGACATTCTACTTAAAAACATTCATCTTCACTAATCCGAAGCAACCGGATTGAGAAGCGTTCATTATAATCACTTTAATTAAATTCGTATTAATATGAAAATTTTTAGACTTCAGTGACGTGAATTCTTTTTGATCTATGCTCATGAGCCCACATTATAGATTCATTTTAGAATTTTGTTTTTACTCTACAAATACGTATAAACTTGAGTCGGACAACTCACAAATATGATTTAATCTCTCGAGTGAATTTTCTTGATTGCTTGTGAATTTTTTTCCATTAAATCTCGATGTTCAATTTCGTTGTGTTTGATTTTAACACTTCACTTTTATAGGGGTGGCTACCACACATCTCGCTCATTGTTGCAAGAGTATTATCTGGGTTTTATGATTGAGAAATTTACAACGTTATTATAATATGAAATCTAATTATATTTAACAACTTTTTTAATTCCATGATTTTTTAATTGTGATAAGTTACAGCATCCATGTAAGAGTCATGATCCAGAGATAGTCCAATTTATAAATGCAAAGTCGAACGAGAAAATTAAAGACTTGGGTTAGGATTGTCATAGTCCATGTAAGATAACTTAAATCTCATATAGCGATCATAAGAATTTAAAATAGTACAATAAAATAGACCGAAGATGAAGTTATTGTAATGTCCCAGAAAATTATTAACATCAATAATCATGATTAGAACACTTGATTGTGATTGAAAATGAAGACAAGTTAAAAACAAAACATATACTTTTAAGTGGAGCCAACTTCATCTACACTATACTTTTTTGGAACAAAACATATAATGAGTTTTGAAGCATGAGCCCACGAGTCAACAAAATACATCGATAAAAACGGGTCCCCTTTTTTCAAGAAAGGTAATTACCAAAGCTAACAACATGTGTTGAAGAGTGGATTAAAGGTGTGTTAGCAGATTAAAAGCAATTCCTAACAAATTTAATAGTCATAACTTTGAAACTTTAACCATTGTTTTGGAGTTCTAAGAGGAAAGAGGGGAACAATAACTTAGAAGGTATTATATTTACAGGAATTCCTGTCGAATAATTATTAATTAATTTATTATATTAATTATATTTTAATATTATTGATAAGTTTTGAGCCCATAACACGAGTCTTTCCATTTTCTATCTGAAATGTTTAAAACTACGTTAATTCTAAATAATTATTATTGGGTCTTGAATGCTTTTTTACAAACTTGATGTCAAGTTAAAAACCTGAAATTATTGGTAGCTTTTTTTTTATTATTATTTGGCCAATTACGCGTATAACGGTGTCGACTGGGTTAAAATACCAACTGAGAATGAATACTGAGAGTCAGGATTTTTATGGAATTTTGATTCAATAATGATGTAAAGCCCGTGCATGACGTATATGAACTTGGGGCCGCAGTGCCAGGCAAAGAACTCTAGAATCGTGACAAGCTATTCTTCTAGACAACCCACCCGGCTGAAGGATACGTGCCACATTTTGTTGTCAAAGGTCCCCCGCGCAACAAACAAATCGTGTGAGTAGGCCTGGGTACGATTTGGGTTTGGGGCCGACCTAAACTGGAATTTTGGTGTTCTTATTATAACAAACCTCTTCCTCCTTAGTAAAATATTGTCTGTATTTAGATTCTCACGCCCTCACATATTATAACAATGTAAAGATTCATATTGTAATATAAAATTCAAATTCAAAAATTCTCAAATCAATTTCAATTTTTTTTTCCTAAAATTAAGAGGAAAATCAAAGAAATCGAATATCAACACTTATTGTTTGAAGAACCCAATCTTGGATCGAATAGTCAAAAACCCAGAATGAACTTGGAACTTCTGGAAAGCAGACGCTGATCTGGTAACCTCCAAACAAATCCAAACTGGACTCGGATTTCACAGAGGGGTGAACCTCTCCTATAAATAGAGGTGTTCGGTGTTGAAGGAAATCGCACCAACAGCCGCACGGCAACTCCGAGAAAATAATCCTCCACTCGAGCAATTAAGTTCCGACAAAGCTCTCTCGGCTTTTGTCGACAACCACAACGAAGTAAAGTATTTCTCCCTCTCGCTCTGTTTCTCTCTGTCGCACACACTCTCTCTCTCTCTGATACTCTCTCTCTCACTCTCGACAGAAACCACGAACAAGGAAGGAAGAACAGGAGAATCTAGTTTTCTTTTAAACCCAAACTGGTCCAGTAAACTAGAATCGAACCAATTCATTTAAATTGGTCCAAACTAAACCAACACAACCCAATCGACACTGTTCACCTGAACTGGCACTGTTCATCTGAACCGGACTCAAACCAAATTTCAACCCGAATCAGATCGAACCGATCGAAGATTAAACCGGTAAGGATTTTCTGTCCAAATTCTTTTAAAGTTGGAATTAATTAAGTAAGATTTCAATATTTACATTCGATCTAGGCATGAAAAATTTCAAAATTGTCTGAATCGATCCAAATCGATTCAACCGACCCAATCCCATTAAAAATATAACGTAAGGAATTTATGCTCAAATTTATTTGAAATTAGATTTATTAAGTATGAATTTAATACTTATTTGAGCAGAATATTATTTAGAATAGTAAACAAATCCAAATAACCATATCGCTCGAAATTTATGTAAGTGAAAATATTGTTTTCAACGTTTTGACTCTGACCCTATATTACAAGATATTATATTATTTTCTTATAATTATTTTATTACATGAATTGACATTTGAGCACGCATGTTTAGACATTGACATGAATTTATATAAAGATAAAAATTGGTAAGTCATTTGTATGTGTATAAAAATGATGAAATTGACAAAAAATACGTAATTGCAAAAGGTTGAACGTAAAAGTAAAAGTAAAAGATGAGAAAGTCTGAACGACAATGAGATGACAAGTCTTAAAAGAATATTGAAAAATGAGTTTCAATTAATATGTAACAATTAAACCAAAATTTGATGAAAGTAAATATTTTGCACTTGCACGTTTTCTCACTTATTGAGTTAAATCTTATCATTTGTATAATTTTATGATGTAACTGTGTTTTTATCTAAGAAAGAAATAGTTATAATCGAGAACCTCCTAAAAGCGAATAGACATACAGAAAAAGAAAATATTTTTATGTCAAACGAAGAAATTTAAATTTGTATATTTCAAATTTAAGATATTTCATGTGTTTAATTAAGTTAAAACTTTATATTAAATTTTATAAATTATTTTAATTCTAAATTTATTTCTCATTTTCGATAAAGTTATTTAAAATTTAAAATTTTAATTAAATTGCTGCCCATTTAATTTTAAATTTATTATTTATAAAAGTTTTCAATATTAGAAAATTTGAGTTTTTATTGCTCAAATTTAATTCTAAATCAACGTGAAAAATTTTAAGAATTTTCAAATTAGAGTTTTAAATTAGAGAAATTAAATTAAAATTTTTTTAAATTAGAACGTTACAGTTTGATATCAGAAATTCTACCCAACTTGAGATATAACCAACGAAAACGTTGGATCCTATGAAAGGGCAATAATTATGACGACCCAAAAAATCACGCGTGTGATTCTGAAACAAAACTCAGATTGCGGGGCAAATCTCGGAGAGACTCGAGTATAGATAAATCTCACATCGCTTGAGGAAAAAATAAAAATGAAACATATATAAAAAATGTCTTTCCTAGAAAGTAAGGCGCATTTTCTAGGCGCATTTTGGGAGCACGATAAAACCAAATCTCATAAGAATTTTGAAGTTAAAACTGACCCGGCAAAACCAATAACAAATTGGATGATCAAGTTCTCGTTGAGGATGCTTGCTCAAAGCAGACAATATTTTCCTGGGAAGATTCGTTCCACTTACCCTGAACCAAAACCTCGAACCGAACAGAAGTTGAATCCAAAGAAGAAAAACTCCAGCCACATTCATCAATTAAGAAACCAAACGACAAGAGAGAATCCAGAGTGAACAACTAAAGAACAAATCCCAAATTGGAAATCGCTAGGCTTTACCAATACAGAATTTTTACAATCATTTCTACACCAAATAAACTGCCAAACAAGGGACTCAAGACCTAAATCGAAGTTAATGAAACGTCAGGAACCTTAACTCACAGAAAAGGGGTTGACTTTGTCTTCATCAAAAGGGTCTCTGTCATGGGAACTAGAAGAAGAATCTGCATAACAAATATGAGAAAAATAGCTTCAAAATCTAAGATTTGGGTCCGACAAAATGTAGAGAAATAAATAATATAAAGCCCAAGTTCAAAGTTTGAAAACTTCTTTTACACAAATTCACACAGAGAAAAAAGGTTATGGAGAGAGAATTCTTACCTTAATTTGACGACTTCTCTCCCAGACAGTCGCACAGCCGCACGTAAAATCGCTCGCACAGGAGATCGCGAAGTGAACCGCAACGTGCCTGCAGCTAGACGCACTGAAGAGTCCCACTCGCACTGTCGGTTGTCGCACAAGAGATCTCGAGGCGGGCGCTGGATTGGAGAAGGAGACCGCAGAGGAGATGGATAAATTAGGGCATGCGTTAAAAGGGTTTCTAAAGTCCCAAAGTGGAGACAGCCTAAACTAGGGCTAAGAATCGGTTTTCGGGTCGGTTCAGTTTCTAACTGCACCCAAACCAAAACCGAAAACCTCACGTACAACCCGACCTGAATGCAATTTTTTTTTTTCGTAAAATTGAACCAAACCGACCTGAAAGCTTCGGGGTCCATGGGTCGGTTTGGTTCGTCCACCCATACATATGATGGCCTATCATGGTCTGTTTTAAAAGTATTACAATCTCGCGAGTTGTGTTAGACTCTTTTTAAAAGTTTTAAAAATATATAGATGATAGTATTGTACAAAGTGTTTGATATTTTGAGTAATACTAAATTAATTTTTTTATTTTGTCTTTTAAATATTTTTATTGACGTGTTAAATAATAATTGATGAAAATAATATTATCATTTTCTCCGTGGATGTCATCGGGAGAGAGAGAGAAAGAGCCAGGGGGGGTTTAATTCTGCATGAAGTGATCATGCTCTTCAAAGCCAAAGAACAAAATAGTATTTGCATGACTTGAGCATACATATAGTGCACTATTCTCCAACTACAACTTCATATTTTTTTTCTACAACACAATGAAAATCATTATTCTATCATGGGGGGGTCACGAATTCTCCATACAAGTGAGCCCCCAAGAACCAGTGCAGGAAATCAAGAGGAAGATAGAACAAGTTCTTGGAGTTCCACCAAAGTTTCAATTTCTATCAGTTCATGGGTGGGAACTAATGGATGGACTCGACATGGAAGACTATCCCATCATCACAGAAGGCACTAAAATCAACCTCTACAGCATCAAGTACATTCCTTCTCCTTTCATTAATCAGCGTAGTAAGATTTTCGTAGTGGTAAAATTTTTGGCTCGGCAAATTCAAATCGAGGTCGATATGTTTGAAACTGTCCTCACCCTAAAAGAAAAAATCCACATGGTCGATGGTATACCCATAAAGAGAATGTCATTATTTTTTTCTGGGGTCGAATTGGAAGACGATTATCGCAATATTAGAGAATACGGCATAAGGGAATCGTCCGAAATCATCATGTTTTTAAAGACAATGAATCGGCTTAACGACGAGCAGCCCTTGAGACTACTAAACATTGTGGTGCAAACATTCTCGAGTTTGCTTAATGGACTCACAATTCCTTTGGAAATGAAGGATTCAACCACTGCAAAGGAGTTGAGAGAACTTCTTTTGAGCAGAAAAATACTTCCTCTCGACGATTACTTGTTCATACACAAACAGAGAATTATGCGTGACGAACTTAGTCTTCAATGGAACGGGGTTGAAGATGGAGACATTCTTTATTTGTTTAAAGGCACTTTCAGCTCTAGTAGTTGGTGAATTGTTCCATGAAATTTTCTTACCATAATAAAATGGATGTTTCAACTTTCATTGTTATTGTTATAATGCAAACCAACCCCTAGGCATTAGCAAAATACTCATTCACAAAAATAAAAAAATTGGTGTCGTTTAGGAGAAATAATTACTTATAAATTGACCATCGACTACGTTATATTAAAGATGACAAACGAGTTGACTCTGAAAATATCTAGCTCACAAAACTTAATGACTTAACTAGCCGAGTCTAACGAGCCAATTCAAAAAAAATTTCACCCTAAGTTAACTTAGGAGATAAAATTATATAAGTCCAGCCGAGCAACTTACGGTACATCTCCCTGGAGGGTTGGCCAGCCTGCACGCTCATTTGTGTTCTATGCACCTCGTATTGTGTAGTTTAAAGCACTTGGCTTTTTTATTTAAGTCTTCGTCCCTTTTTAGCATTTTGGTAGCCCTTCTCTGTTCCCGCTATTCATCAGCTCTGCGTTGAGGTAAAGTTCTGTTTTTTGGTTTACAGATTCTGTTCTTACGATTGTTCAATTGTTATTTCTTAACCTGAGGGTTTTTTCTTTTGGGGGACGCATAAGGATCGCCATGCGAGACCTGTGTGAATTGAGGATGATCTTTTTTTTCACGATTTTTGGTTTCTCTTAATGAGATGGATCTTTGTTCCTAATTTTTTGTTTCTTTTAGAATTTTTCTTTTCTCGTTAAGGTTGGTTTTCATGAGATTGTAATTTAAGATGTTTTCGTGATTGAAAACGTTGCTTTAAACGTATAGAAATCATAATTAATTTCTTTTTATTCTAATTTCAATATTCAAACGGGTCGATTAATGGGGTTGGGATTATTAAGATTGCATTTGAATGTAATGCGCTCTTTCGTACGGCCGTAGGATTTGTGTTTTCTGAGGATGGAAACACCTTAATCTTTCCTTGCAACGTCCATTCTTATTGTCTATAAAGATTTTTATATGGTAAGATGTGCAAAAAATGAGAATACAAAATCATGTGAACGGAGAGATTGATGGAAAATAAATCTACATTACTAAAAAAGAAAGAATTTTTATTATATTTATCATAGAAGAGTTATTTCATGCGGTTAATTCAGAATCTTCTGCTTCATTGATTTCTTCAGAGATGAAATAGGCATGTAGGTTCAAAGATAGACCAATGACTCCAATAGCACTATTCCATAAGCCAGTTAATATCGTTATTTAGATTATGAAATGGAAGTTTCAAGCATACAGGTTACCTATATTATCTGTATTGAGCTCCGTTTGAAAACACCCTGTTACTCTCAAAACTTTCCAGCAAAATGATAGATTTAGTTGCTTTGCATTTTTTTCTTCTGTCACACTGAATATGATTGGTGGTGTTTTGAATTGTTGAAACATATCTGATTATTTTAAGAAATTAGTGATATTTATTGTAAACATGGGTGTCTTTTAATGTAGTTCAAATAAAGAATGATCTTGGTCCAACACTCTTCTGATCCTCTTAGTTTTCTTTTTCTGTTTGGTTCTTTGTTGGTTACTTGTATTTTTTACCTTTATACAGGAAAGTTTCATGTCTGAGCTCGACACCCAGATTCCATCTACTTTTGGTAAATCTTTTGACCCTGTCCTGTTAATGTTCTGTAATAAATTGAGCAAGGAGTTTGTGATGTAAAAGGTAAAATCAAGGTGTTCCTACTTATCTTTTGTAATTATATGGTTATTAGATCCTTTTGCTGATGCCAATGCTGAGGATTCAGGAGCTGGTGCAAAAGAGTACGTTCATGTGCGTATACAGCAGCGGAATGGAAGAAAAAGCCTGACAACTGTACAAGGTTTGCAGAAAGAATACAGCTACAACAAGATACTTAAAGACCTCAAGAAGGAATTTTGCTGTAACGGAACTGTCGTTCAGGACCCAGAGCTAGGACCGGTTAGTTTTCCTACTTATTAAATACATTAATCAATGAAAGAAGTTGAGATTTGGATAAGATCTGGGTTTCTTTTATTTAGTTTCTAGTCATTTTTCCATCCATTGTTGGAAAACACATCACTACCCATGTGAAATGGCTGCACTGCAGGTCATACAAATTCAAGGCGATCAAAGAATGAATGTTTCGGTATTTCTAGTGCAGGTAACGATCCGATTATTATCTTCTCGCATTAATTAAGACCCTTCATTTCTATTCGACTAGTTCGACCCGATTTCCTGTTCTCGAATTCAGGCTGGCATTGTGAAGAAGGAAAATATCAAGATCCATGGTTTTTGAGTAGCAGCGGCCATACACCTATTCAAAACTAGAACAGACAGATACGCCTCTTTACCTGTTTAGCTAATGTAGTGAAATATTTTGTTTGCAGACTTGGCTACTCTGAGAACACTTGGTTTCTAATGAAAATCATTGGTAGATGGGTTTGGGGCATTGACTCGGAGAAGAAATTGAATATATGTCGTATAATATCATATAATATAATAGGAAGAATTGATGTCAGATGGTGTGGGTGGGGTGGATAAGGTTTTTTGTCGTGAGTTTTGAAACTCACGTAATATGATAGCTCCTATCTCTTTTGGCTGCTTCTTAATTATTGCTCACTCTTACCAACCATTTTCTAATTCCTTCTTAACTAATCTATGATCATTTTTTTTTGTTCATCTACCCCTACCAAAATCCCGGCATGTGCTCGATTGAGCGCCCTTTTTAAAACGGTTCTAACCAAATGTGTCTGTAACTGGACTCACGGTGAATTAGTTATTTTGTTCCGAGTCTTGTCTAAGCTTCCATCATGGTTGCAGCTCGGTTTTTTCTGCTGGCTCGTTTTATTCGTTCGGTTTTTGATGGTTCGGGATTGGATAGGCGGTTGAGTCAAACAGTTTTGGTTTCAGGTCTGATTTGCCTTCTGTTTCAACCAATTTTCACTATCCATAAAGGACAATCGATTTGAACTATTTGGTTCATCTACACTTTGGATCGTCAAATTTTGTTTCAAAATCCAAAAACCGAACCCAAACCGAAATCCCTGAGGTCTCTATATTCCACCAACGTTTGTGATTACGTAGCTGAGGTGACAAGTTTAAGCGAAGACAGGCATATGTTCCGAATGAGTATAGAAAAAGTGACTGCAATTAACAGAAGAGTATTCAACTACCCATCAACGTTGGACGGTGAAGTTGTGTCTGTCAACTACCATTCTTCCTCCCTTTTTATCACAACTCCCATTCTTCTCCTTGGTCATGCGCTTCTTTAAATGGACTTCTTTCCCTCCCTATATTATCTCTAAAGCTCCCACAGACTTCCCTAACCTGCTTCTGGGCTCTTGACTTGGTCATCGATCTCGACTCCCATGGCTGACTTCGATCACTCCTCTGACGCTACTTCCGTTGATTCTTCAGGTTCCCTCGTTTTAATTTTTTTCAAAATTGAAAAACATTCCTCCACAACATATTGCCCTGTTTTCTGTCCCTAGATACTTTAGACTGTCTCTGTTTTATTAGAATTCTGAAGTTTCTAAGTGGACGTGTGCATTTTGTATCAGAGGGAAGCAGTCAAGATTTCAAGCTTGAATTTTCAGAAGATGAAGAATTTCTGATCATCAGGATGTTTAATCTGGTAGGCGAAAGGTGGGTTTCCTTTCATTTACATAACTTCACGTTTCAATGCTTGAAGGAGAGCTAATTTGGGTAATAAATCGATCAGGTGGTCTTTGATTGCTGGAAGAATCCCAGGAAGGACAGCAGAGGAGATTGAGAAGTACTGGACTTCCAGATACTCCACGAGCGAGTGAAAATGGGTGGACTTCGATTTCGTAAATCAGGAAATTTTTGAGGGATTTGTTCTGAAAAAGCTGATGAACTTTGAAGCCTTTTCTGGCTTTGTAATTATACCCAGTAGTAACGCGTTGTATAATTGCTTTTTAATCTTAAGATGGTGATTAAAAAGGTGATAAATTCTGTATCTTGATGCTAATCAGAGTAAAAGCTCTAAGAAATTGGCCTAGCCTCTCTGAAAATGACATTTCTATGGCAAGTACCACTCTCTCTGACACCCACACCGTTCTTCATGTCTTATTAATATATGCCAATTGATACCAAGACAACTTCCGACTTGGGCTTGTTTGACTAGTTACTTCAAATCTTAAAAACTTGGGGTTGTGGTTAGTTTTTCAGTGTTCTGGTTCAATTTCTATTATTTTTAGGGTTTTTTTTTATTATTTTAAACCGAATTATGTTATTAAAAAATTCTTAAAATTTATTATTTATCAAACCAAATCTTAAAGTATCATTAATATGTAATTTGAACCTCCAGGTATGGCCGGTGACAGCCTCTCGGTTTTTTGCCGTGTACATGTGAGAGGACAGTTGGTTCAATTAGACCGGCCGTCTTTTCACGCTACATGACAAATTAATTTAAAAAAAATATCAAATGATATTCTATTTATTTAAAATTTTTATCACATGTTCACCACATCATGAAAAACTAATCTGAAAGTTTTCGTAATTTTCTAAAACTTGTACGATTTATTATAATTTTAGTTAATTATATTATAAAATAATTATAATAAATCTTACAAATGTTAGAAAATCATGAAAAATTTCAAATTATTTTCCCATGATGTGGTGAACATGTAATAAAAATTTTAAGTAAATAAATATCGTTTAGTAGTTTTTAAAATTAATTTATAAGGGATCTCTCGTTCCTTATTCATTTTATAAATTCATTTTATACAAATGATAAAAGATATTCAATTTACTCAAAATATTTATCACATATTTAACACATCATGAGAAGATAATCTAAATATTTTTCGTGATTTTATAACTCTTGTACGATTTATTATAATTGTTTTATTAGATAACTAACTAAAATTATAATAAATCGTACAATTGTTAGAAAATCACGAACATTTTCAAATTATCTTTTCATGATGTGATGAATATATGGTAACAATTTCAAGTAAATTGAATATCGTTTAGTAGTTTTTAAAATTAATTTATAAGGGATCCCCCGTTCCTTGTTTGCTTTATAAATTAGTTTTATAAAAATAACAAAAGATATTCAATTTATTTGAAATATTTACTATATCTTTAACACATTGTGGGAAGAAAATTTAAAAATTTTTGTGATTTTTACTTGTACAATTTATTATAATTATTTTATAAAATAATTAACTAAAATTATAATAAGTTGTACAAGTGTTAGAAAATTACGAATATTTTCAGATTATCTTTCATGATGTGATCAATATGTGGTTAAAATTTTAAATAAATTAAATATCATTTAATATTATTTTTAAAATTAATTTGTCATTTACCGTGAGAGTGATGCGGCAAAAAGTTGAAAGACTGATGATCCGCTGTACCTTGATGTTCTAATTGATTATTTATCATATTTCGATATTTGGTTGGATGAATAAGAAATTTTAAAGATTTAAAAAAAAAATCATTTAGAGTTTAAAATAAATAAATAAATAATCTTAGTTTTATTAAGCCAATGATATCATAGCCAATCCAATGGCCCACGATGCATCCAGGAGGAAAAAGCTCTACTGAACGAACTCCGTGTTGAAATTATAAAATTGACTTCTTGAAGCTTGTAGAATCTTGAATAAGACTATAGAACCTTATAGAAGCTTGTAGAAGCTTGTAGAAGCTTGTAGAAGTTTAAAGAATACTATAGAAGCTTAAAGAATACTATAGAAGCTTGTAGAAACTTGAAGAAGATTATAGAATCTTATACAAGCTTATAGAGGTGTGTAGAAGCTTATAGATCTTTCTAGAGAGTCAATTATGATCACTAGTATAAATAGAGGTAATGTCTTTGAGTTTGTGTGTAGCAAAAAAAAAAAAGGAGAAGTGACAAAATCAGAGAAATAGTCTTTCCTTCTAAACTCTTTAGTCTCTCTTCTTTCAAAATATTTTCCAACAAAGTGGTATCAGAGCCTGAAGATCCTTTGTAGAAAGATGGCAAATGGTGGTATGGTTCCTTTCCAAGTTCCAACACTCAACAAGAGAAATTACGACAATTGGAGCATCAAGATGAAAGCTCTCCTTGGTGCGCAAGATGTGTGGGAAATAGTAGAGAAAGGTCACACCGAGTTAGAGAATGATGCAAATCTATCTCAAATACAAAAGGATAGTTTGAGAGACTCAAGAAAGAGAGACAAGAAGGCTCTCTATCTCATCTATCAATGGTTAGATGAAGATGTTTTTGAAAAGATTTCAGAAGCAAAGACGGCAAAGGAAGCATGAGAAAAGCTTCAAACTTCTTACAAGGGAGCAGATCTAGTAAAAAAGGTACGTCTTCAAACTTTAAGAGTTGAGTTTGAAGCCTTACATACGAAAGAAGGAGAAGGCATCTCCGACTACTTCTAAAGAGTCTTAACGGTGACCAATCAAATAAAAAGAAATGGTGAAAAGTTAGATGATGTAAAAATAATGGAGAAGATCCTTAGATCAGTAGATTCAAAGTTTGAGTATATCGTCATTGTTATTGAAGAAACGAAAGATTTGGAGACAATGATGATGGAGCTGCTTTTGGGATCATTACAAGCCTACGAAGAAAAGAAAAAGAAGAAGGGGGAGATCATGGAGCAACTACTCAAAACTCAAGTTGCTTCAACCAAAGAAGAAAACGGTTATAAGAACCAGAAAAGATGAGTTCATGGTCAAGAACGAGGACGAGGTCATTGGCGTGAACAAGGTCGGAGATTCAACGACGACAACAACAGTTTTCAAAGAAAAGAAAATTCAACAAGAGGTCATGGAAAAGACAATTCTAAATCAAGGTATGACAAGTCACGTATTAAGTGTTACAATTGTGAGAAATTTGGTCATTACGCTTTCGAATGTAGAGCTCCTAAAAGCAACAAGATTGAGGACAAGGTCAACTATGCTGAAGAAAGTAGGCAAGAATATGGCACCGTGCTGTTGGCTTACAAAGATAATAAAAAAGAAGAAGATAATAAATGGTACTTGGACATTGGCGCAAGCAATCATATGTGCAGAAAACGAAGCATGTTCGTGGAGCTTGACGAATCAGTGGGTGGTAATGTGACTTTTGGAGATGAATCCAAGGTGGCAGTACAAGGTAAAGGTAAGATTCTCATCCGCTTAAAGAATGGAAAATGCACATTCATATCAAATGTCTATTATGTCCCGAACATGAAGAGCAATATCTTGAGCTTAGGTCAACTCTTAGAGAAAGGTTATGATATTCACTTGAAAGATAATAATCTTTCTATAAGAGATAAAGCTAACAACGTGATTGCAAAGGTGTCGATGTCAAAGAATCGAATGTTTGTGCTCAACATTCAAAATGAAGCTACTAAATGTCTCAAGACGTGTTACAAGGATTCATCTTGGCTTTGGCATCTTCGATTTGGGCATCTCAATTTCGGAGGACAAGAATTGTTATCCAAGAAGGAGATGGTGAAAGGATTACCATGCATTCGTCATCCTGATCAAGTATGTGAAGGATGTCTACTTGGGAAGCAATTCAAGAAAGGCTTTCCAAAGGAATCAACCTCAAGAACTAAGAAGCCACTAGAACTTATACATACGGATGTGTGCGGTCCACTTAAGCCAAGCTCATTCGGTAAGAATAACTATTTCCTTCTCTTCATTGATGATTTCTCAAGAAAAACATGGGTATATTTCTTGAAACAAAAATCTGAGGTCTTTGAAGTCTTCAAGAAATTCAAAGCTGCCGTCGAGAAAGAGAGTGGTCTACAGATTAAAGCTATGAGATCTGATCGAGGAGCAGAGTTCACCTCAAAAGCATTTCAAGAGTTCTGTGAAACTTATGGGATACGACGACCATTGACAGTCCCAAGATCTCCTCAACAAAATGGAGTGGCAAAAAGAAAGAATCGAACAATTCTTGAAATAGCAAGAAGTATGCTCAAAAGCAAAGGACTACCCAAGGAACTATGGGCAGAAGCAGTTGCATGTGCAGTCTATTTATCTAATCGATCACCAACAAGAAGCAGTTGCATGTGAAACACCACAAGAAGTATGGAGTAAAAGGAAGCCCAACATTGCTCATCTAAGAGTCTTCGGGAGTATAGCTCATGTGCATGTACCTGACAAGGAAAGAAGCAAGGTAGATGATAAAAGCCAAAAGTACATCTTTATTGACTACGACAGTAACTCCAAAAGATACAAACTTTACAACCCTAATATTGGGAAGACAACCATCATCCGAGATGTCGTATTCAATGAAGAAGGAGAATGAGATTGGAGATCACATACCAAAGAATACACTTTTTTTCCACACTTTGAGGAAAATGACATGGAGCAATCAAGGATGGAGCAAGAGTCTACTACTCCGCCAACTTTACCAACTGTGAGTCTTCAAGAAGATGAAAATTCAAATGAAAGAGTTCCACGCTTCAGGAGTTTACATGAACTCTATGAGGTAACTGAAAATCAAGATAACCTTAGTCTTTTTTGTTTATTTGTCGATTGTGAGCCCATGAATTTTCAAGAGGCGGTGGAAAACAAGAATTGGAGAAATGTCATGGATGAAGAGATAAAGGCAATTGAGAAGAATAATACATGGGAGCTAGCTTCACTTCCAAAAGGGCACAAGGCAATTGGAGTGAAGTGGGTATACAAAGCAAAGAAAAATGTCAATGGAGACATCCAAAGATACAAGGCGAGATTGGTGGCAAAAGGCTATAGTCAAAGAGCTGGCATCGACTATGATGAGGTATTTGCTCCCGTTGCTCGACTAGAAACTATTATATTGATTATTTCTTTGGCAGCTCAAAATAAATGGAAGATACATCAAATGGATGTGAAATCTGCTTTTCTCAATGGAGTCCTTGAAGAAGAAGTCTACATCGAGCAACCACAAGGCTATGAGATCAAGGGAAAAGAAGACAAAGTTTTAAAGTTGAAAAAGGCACTCTATGGGTTGAAGCAAGCCCCAAGAGCTTGGAATGCTCGAATTGACAAGTATTTTCAAGAAAGAAAGTTCATCAAGTGTCCATATGAGCATGCACTCTACATCAAAATCCAAAACAGTGATATCTTGATCGTATGCCTATATGTAGATGACTTGATATTCATAGGTAGCAGTTCAAGCATGTTCGAAGAGTTTAAAAAGGAGATGATGGAGGAGTTTGAAATGACTGACATCGGAATCATGTCTTACTATCTTGGAATTGAAGTAAAGCAGAAAGACAATGACATCCTAATCACTCAAGAAGGCTATGCCAAAGAGGTACTTAAGAAATACAAGATGAATGATTCAAATCCAGTTGCCACACCAATGGAATGCGGAATCAAGTTATCAAAGCATGAAGAAGGAGAAAAAGTAGATCCAACATTTTTTAAGAGCTTGATTGGTAACTTGCGATATCTGACATGCACAAGGCTGGATATTCTTTATGCAGTTGGAGTTGTCAGCAGGTTCATGGAGAATCCAACAACAACTCATATGAAGTCAGCAAAAAGAATTCTTCGTTATATAAGAGGTACAATAAATTATGGTTTGTACTATTCTGAATCTAATGATTACAAACTTGTTGGATACAGCGATAGCGATTGGAGTGGAGATATAAATGGTCGAAAGTGCACAACTGGCTTTGTCTTTTACATGGGAGGCACTGCTTTTACATAGATGTCAATAAAGCAACCAATCGTCACTCTCTCAACATGCGAGTCAGAGTATGTAGTTGTTATTTCATGTGTCTGTCATGCAATTTGGCTCAGAAACCTATTGAAGGAATTGCGTTTTCCACAAGAGGAGCCAACCAAGATTTGTATGGATAACAAATCAGCAATAGCTTTGGCCAAGAATCCAGTCTTCCATGATCGAAGTAAGCACATTGACACACGCTATCATTATATACGAGAATGCATCACGAAGAAAGATATACAAGTGGAGTACGTGAAGTCTCATGATCAAGTACCTGATATCTTCACTAAACCACTCAAGCAAGAAAACTTCGTCAGATTGAGAACTTTGATTGGAGTAACAAGAAATCAAGTTTAAGGGGGGATGTTGAAATTATAAATTTGACTTCTTGAAGCTTGTAGAAACTTGAAGAAAACTATAGAAACTTATAAAAGCTTGTAGAAGCTTAGAGAAGCTTGGAGAAGCTTATAGAAGCTTGAAGAAGACTATAGAAGCTTGTAGAAGGTTGAAGAAGATTATAGAAGCTTATACAATCTTATAGAGGTGTGTAGAAGCTTATAGATCTTTCTAGAGAGTCAATTATGATCACTAGTATAAATAGAGGTAATGTCTTTGAGTTTCTGTGTAGCAAAAAAAAAAAAGAAAAGTGACAAAATCAGAGAAGTAGTCTTTCCTTCTAAACTCTCTAGTTTCTCTTCTTTCAAAATATTTTCCACCACTCCGGTGACTGAGAAACCCGTATTATGTTTTTGATAGCCCGAAGGCCACGATCAAACTAGCCTGGGGCCAAAGCAAGTTAAGATTATTAGCATTAGAATTAACTTCGTGGAAGTGTCTCTTTAGACTCACAGTTGGAACAAGTGAGAGCATTTCAAGTGTTAAAGAGAGGAATGACTGAAGCAGCCCTTGCTTCTATCTCTTTTACTGAATCTGTGAGAGGAAGTCAATACCCGAACCCCTAATCCGCCATTACTGAAATTTCTATGATCTCGCAGGTGCGCTCTTGACTTCTCTCCATCTTCTGTAAACCCCAAAAGAAGAGGGAAATTCAATGAACCATCTTCTTCGTTCGTTCTTCTGCAAAAAAGAACAATAAAAAAACAGAGAGAGAGAGAGAGAGAGAGAGAGAGAGAGAGAGAGAGAGAGAGAGAGAGAGAGAGAGAGGATTATCAAAAGCTATACATGATCTGATTAAGATCAAAGAAATTTACGAGTAAATAGTGTAATGAAATCATGACTTACAGCTTGAAGATGAGCGGTTTTGTATTCAAACATAGCCGCTTGACAAAGAAGCCTTGATCCTCTCAACTGTGCAAGCAATGAGATTGTTGACAGTGGCAACTGACCCAAGAGAGAGTTTCGCAGTCGGGACAGAATCAACCAAAATCTGGAACGCAACGCTCAAGAGGGACCCACCTGGCCCACCTTCACACAAATTTCCACCGTCTGATCCTGTTCCATCAGGAAGAATAGCAAATCCTGAAGGAAGAAGGGCCACATAATCTGGGTCTCCACCGTTCAGTACTCCGTTCATGGCAACTATATCAACAGGACCATATATCACAAAAGAGGCTGTTGGGTCTGTTGAACTTTCTTGTAATATCAGCATGTTGCTGTGGCTTGAATTTGGGCTCTGATTAATAAATTAGACACGATGAATTCTACACTTCATTTTTACATCTCAATCAACAAGCAAAAAATTGGAGAGTTTTGTGAAACTACTTTCTTACATTCACTCGAAGCAAAGACACGCAATTGCCGGTATCGGGTCCGTTATCGATATGTGCCACCTCTTGAACAACTCCACCGTTTGAAAGAATGTCCCACTGTCATATCATACGATGAGAAGATCAATGCCAAGGACTCAGATATGATCATCATTACCATAAGCTATGAGGGTTAGTAAGGGTTTAAAACCAATTGAGATATAATGTAATATTTTCTCTAAGTAACTAATACAATAAGTTTTATGATAAAATGCAACAGCCATTTAGTTCGGTTAAAAAAAACAGATAATATTATATTGTTGGACGAAACCTTAACACACCTCAGTTCTTGAGTTCTTGTCACCGAGAAAGTCGAAGACCCTTTTTGGAGGAACTGGAAGCCAGAAAGAAGTAGCTGCACTCAGCACAATGCCCGGAGGTCTACCAGGATCATCGACGCTCTTTCGAGTCATAACCCTAACATCATCCTGCCCCGTCCCTGATAACGTTGTCCACGAATGAGCAGTCGAGGCGCTCACTCCGGCACAGAAACTTATCACCATCCTCTCAGCCAGCTTTAGCATGCTCTTCCTCCCTTCTTGATTCGTTAACACTAACCAAAAATCAAAACTTCAAACTTGTCAGCGTAAAATGGATCAACCACAATGATGCTTCCAACTGCAAAAACAAGAAGGCCAGTTGAATTACCGCCAGCATCATCGTTTTGGATGCCCCTCCCCACTGCGCTAGTAAGTCTTTCGCACTGTCGATTCAAGGTTGCAAGCCAACGTTTTGCTCCGAAAGCTTGACCAGAGTTAACAAGTTGTTTGTATAGACTGTGAACTCCTCTATCATCAACCTCGACGTGTTCAACCCATGTAACCTAGGATCATACAAATTGAAAATTTCAGACAATGAAACGTCGAAATACTCGAAAAACGATGATTCAACAGTTAACTCGTCAATATAGTAATGTGAGTCTGTACTTACCTTTGAATACCCATTTGGCATTTCTTGAATTAAACAGCCAGAAGGCCTTCTTCTGGATCTCATCAGAGGGGTTGGTCGTAAATGGTCCAGAGAAACATCCACCACTACCCAAATCCCATCTCCGAGCAGTTTACAATACCTTGCGTAATAATTCTCACGCGTTGGAACAAGTGGTGATGGGAGTTGATATTCTGATGTCATCTGAAACACAAAGTTTAAAGATTAGCTTAATTATCAATAAAAATGGTAAACTATAATTTCATTAACAAACTGTCTTTAAATTATTTTGTTATTAAAATAAATTTTAAACTATCATTCGTTAACAAAAACAAATATTAAATTATCATTAATTAACTATCTAAACTTTTATGATCACTCGCACTTGAATTTAATGCAAAATATTCCACAGAACGGCCAACCTTGGCTTCATGCGGGCAAACCCACAATCGCTTGCAATGAAAATGTTGTCTCTTGTACTTGAAATAGATAGAAATTGTATTAGAGCACGATGCTACATCAACTTCACACAGACGTATGTGCGATTCCACGCAATAAAAATGTGGTCACACACACTTGAAATGGGTGTAAAATACACTAGAAATGGGCGATCTAGGATTCACACATTCATACACGCAGTCGTTCGCAGATAAAATGCAATCGACCACGTCTAAGTTAAGTAACAGAAAATTGACTTGTTAATATATGATAGTTTAATATTTATTTTGGTAACGAATTTAGTTTAAGATTTAATTTGTCATCTATTATTTTGATAGCAAATTTAGTTTAAAATTTATTTTGTCATTTGTTACGTTGGTAACGAAAATACTTTAAAGATTGTATCTTCCTTTATCACCTACTCTTTTTTTTGTCAAGATTATTATAAAGTTTAATCGTTAGTATAACACAAAAAGATATTTTGTTTACGTACCACTTGTAGTGCTCCGATGTTGTTTCCTGCTACTCCAGTTAACAAAACCTCAAGCGTTGCAGCTCTCGACACGATCCCAGAAAACACAGTTGACCATTGATTCTGAGTCAATGAATGAACAAAATTATAATTACTATTTGTTCTTAAATTTAGATTGGAGAATCAATTTGTGAGCTTAATTACCACGTCCATAAGTATCTGAACCAAGTTGATATGGTTCATAATAACAAGATCCGATTCTCTAGAGGCTTCAGTTTTGAATCCAGAAGGTTTTGGTCCAATACCTCCGCTGAATGTTCTAATGTATTCCTCTTCATTGAACACATTGGATGAACCGTCAAGTCTAGAAATCCATAATGGCTCTCCCACCTGAGCCATTCTGATCAATTCCTCCATAGCCTCCACGGCAAGCTCCATTATCATGGGTTTCTCTTCCTCCGTTGGAGCACCGGAAGACCGAATCATGTCTCCGTACACATACATCTCGCTGCCGATCACCGTCTGCCCTTCAAAGTTTCCAATGTCTAGTTCAAGCGGGCGAGATGGAACAGGGGGAGATGAAAGTGGGAAGTTCATCACCGGTTTGCCAACATACTTAGCGGCTATTGCTGACATTCGATCGATCTGATGAAATGAAAGCGGATTAAAATCTTGGAATTGAGGAAAAGGGTTGAGAGAGAGAAGAGCTTGTGAGTTTTTCAGGTTCGCTTACCTCTTCCCGTAATCTGGCATTTTCGAGTCTGAGATGATGTTCGTCGAAGGACATCTCTCCAATGGCGGTTGAGCCTCCACAGTAAGGACAGGAAGCATTGCTCAGAGCTTCTCGATACCGCATGTTATCTGCTCGAAGCTTGTCGTTTTCGGTCCGGAGAAGTGTGTTGTCATGGCGCTCGTGTTGGGTCTGCAGGAAGAATGAAGAACAACGAATGAAACAATCATCTTAGAAATGCGAGTAATGGCAAATAAAATCGACATTTTTCTTGTAAAATAATTACTCAAAATATCAGAAAAAGAATCCTCTCAAAAAATTCAGAGGGAAATATGTAGGAATTATGTGCATACCTTCATTTGAGTGCGTTTGTTTTGAAACCAGAATTTGATCTGCAATGGCTCCAGATTTAATTCCCTGCTCAACTCCTTTCTCTGCTTGTCGTCTGGATGCGGGCACTTGTTGAAGAAACTAGCAAAACGAATTTTCCAGTCATTAGAGCAGAAAAACCTAATGAAATGATTGGACTTCCAGAATCATATATGTTTCAAAACAAGGAACGCAAAATACATGTGATTCTTACGCTTCCATTTGTTGGATATGAAACTGGGTGTGGCGATGGTATCGCTTCTTTTTAGGTTGTGGGTCTTGGTCGCCGCCGGAGAAAACTTCGTGGTTTTCGCTACTTGATTTGGTGGCGTTGTCGAAATCGTCATCTCGAAGTCGGACAAGATTACTCTCTGAAGTGTTGTTATTAGTCATGTCCAGCGTGTGGAGCTGTCCCTCCAACATGTTAAGCTGCAACATTTTCTCAGTTTTCAATTTACAGCCCAATATTTCGCAGTCAAGAAATTCTGACATCTTTTAAGTTCTTATAAACTCATTTTGACACTGATAAACTTGAATTGACCACACATTTTTTGGCTAGGATTTCTGAATTTTGATTCTCCTAACTTTTGAATGCGGAAAGGTTCTTTTTTTAACCTAGGAGGAGGAACGTTTCTAAGGTTTCCAAGGATAGTGGGGAGAAAATGGGTAAATGCGAAAAGACTCATCTTACAATAACGATAAATCAATTCGAAATGAAAATGATTCAGTTTTCTCTTAAAAAGAAATTGGAAAATGGCAAGCTCGAGACGAAGATGGAGAGAGAGAGAGAGGGAGAGAGAGAAACCTGGCCAAGGTTAACGGACGAAGACGATCCAAATCCATTTCCATTGCCATTCCTTCCAATCATGGGCGGCGTATTCCTCGGCGGTATCATGAACCCAGCTGGCATTTTCCACTACCAGAATTTGCTTATTACCATGTAAGAAAAATTTCCAATTATGCTCTTGAATCTTGAGTGGAAAGTTTCGAGGTCTTCAAAAGTTGGACCCTTTAGATTTTGAGATTGTTTGACTTAGCTTTTTTTAGCCTCTTCCTCTCTTTCTCTCTCTCTCGGTCGCGTATCAGTGGTAACGTGATAAGAAAAGATGAATAAGGAGAGACACTGGCTGACGAATTTGACAGAGAAAAAGTCAGACTAAACGAAAGGAAACATAAAGCGTAACGCCCACGAAGATCTCGGAGAATAAAAAACACACTTACTTTCTATCTCCAACAACCAACAGGAAAAAGAGAGCAAAAATGGGAAGCTTAAGGATATCAAGAAGATGGAGGAGGAGAAACTGAGAAATGGGGGCGGCCCTACAAAGATCATTAAGCCTTTGGAAAAAATGAAAATTTTAGGTTTTGAAAATAAAATCCTTAGAAGGAGAGGGATATCTCTAGTGGTTCAAGGCATTTTGGTTGCCGGAGAGTCATTTCTGGGCAAGATGAAGCTGTATTCCAAGGGTCTTTCAGAGAGAGAGATTCTAATGGATTGAGATTGAGAGCAAGGAACCTGAAAAAGAGAGAACAGGAGAAGTCGAAGAGAGAAGAGGTAAAGGGGAGGAGAAAGAAGAAGCAAATGGAGAAAACGGGGCAGCCAGAAGTAATTGCAGAGCGTATACAAAGAGTGCCATTGCATTTAATGGTGGGGAGGGAGAGAGAGAGAGAGAGAGATGATTTCACCGTAGGATAGTTTATATTGTACGGTGATCAATGAACGTTGACCACCAATCTCCTCCATTGTTTTACAGTTCCTCGGCTTGAAGCTATCAACTTATTTAATATTTTATTTCTATTTTGTTGAATAATAAAATTCACGTTAATTTATTTTATTAAAATTACAAGTGATTCATGTATAAAAGCGATATAGTAATTATAATTATTGTTTATGTATGAAAAATTTCTTTTGAAGTTAAAAAGTTGACACTGTAAATGTTAGTGTGATGAAGCTAAGTTCATTTATTTTGATAATTAAGTTGTTTTAAATTGACAAATTTGTTCTAAGTTAATACCCTTGTATTTGCCTGTTTTGTAATTTATTATTTAGACATAAACGAGAAAGATCACTCAATTGAATTAGTTATTGAAAACGCCAAGTCCCAAGAGATGTATTTAACAAGACGGCTCGTGATAGCCCAGACATTCTTCTCAATCACCCAGTTCTGAAGACATTTATGAAGAATCAAATGGTGGCCGACCGGATACTCACCGCGTTAGGTCTGTGGCCTCCGCAGTAGCCCAAGCCTGAGGCACTTAGAAAACCAGAAGAGAAATTAGTTGGGTCTTTTTAAAAAAAAACCCTACATCTTTACTATTCACTAAAAAAAACTAAAAACTATAAAAAATGTGCAAAAAAATTCATTCTGACTGGCCGGTTCTTCCATTTAAAAAAAAAAAGAGGAGGCCCGCCGGTTCAATCAAACCGGCCGGCCTCCCCCACCCTATAAATTGGGCCTCCCATTTACATTCAATTTACATTCTAAAAATTTCTCTAATACTTTTTTTTGATCATTTTCTTTATTCGACGGAATTTCAGCTCGTCCCAAACGAAAAGCATAAATTTTTATTTTTATTTATTAGTTACGATGTTCAGGTGTTTTAATTTTTGCTTACATTAATTTTTAAATTATTTGATTTAAATTTATTATATTTTATTTATTTATTAGTTACGATGTTTAGGTATTTTGATTTTTGCTTACATTAATTTTTAAACTATTTAATTTAACTTTGTTTATATTTTATTATTTTATTAATTACGATGTTTAGGTATTTTGATATTTAAACGAGCTAACCCTTTTTTTGTAGGTAAATTATTTATTTTCGCAGTGGTATAATTGTACTGTGTAAGTAAGCTCTGTCTAAAGATGCTGGAATTTAAGTGGCACTGTTTGTGACCCCTCTAGTCTTTCCTGGGAACTTACTTGGAAAGGTAATTCTGTGTAAAGAGATTGTCCAGTACAATCTTTTCTGGGAATTATACTGATCAGTACTCTTCACGCTGTATAACTATTTTTTACAATTATTATTCTCATCGTTTTATTATTTTCCAATAGGAGAGTTGAGAACAACTTGCCATGAAATTTTGGAATAGAAACAGCAAAAGTAAGTTTGAAAATGATTTACTGAAACGTAAACTTACCAATTGGATGACTGTCGACTTTAGTGGTTGGGAGTCGTTAGGGATTAAAGAGATGTTTGACAATATCGGCCTTTACGGGGTGTATTCGTTGAAGGGCTACGTATGTGAAATAATAGTTCGATTGTTCTACGCGAACTTGATAGCAACAGGGAGAAATGGAGTTATTAGTGGTCTGACTACCAAGATTCTTGGTAATGAGGTGACGATGTGGCCAGATACAATAAATCAATTGTTAGGATTTGACGCTGAAGATGCAGAACAATATTATCACGCTTCTAAAAACTGTCTTATTTTCACATTGGCTGAGGGAGTCAAGTTCCTACGACGAATTCAGATCAATCCCAACATTGGGGTGTTTGTGAAGTCACAAACACGAGATTTGAATGTCACAGGGCGAATTCTTCGCAACATGCTAGTCCATACCATTCTGCCGCGAGATGGATATCGAAATCTCGTGAGTTGCATGGACCTGTATGTCATGGAAAAACTGTGCAACGGGAAGCTTTTTGACCATAGATTTTTGATTTTAAGTCACATGATTGAAGTAGGTCGGACATCACAGGCGGGTCTCTCGTACGGGACCTTGATTATGAAGATCGTCGAAGCAGTTGGCATTCATATACCGGTTGGCGAGCGGAAGATAGCTCACAAATTCACCGACCTATTTGACACTACTCATTTGACTCGAATGGGTCTCGTGGAAGCTAATGGCATTTGGATGCTGAAGAGCGATCAGAGAACATTCACCTCTCAGGCAGCGCCGATGGAAGAGACTACCGCACCACCATTGTCCTCACATGAACATGCCGGTAGCGCATGAGATATGAGAGAGTTAATGCAGCAAATGTATGAGGCGCATCAGGCGAATAATGAGATACTGCAGGCAAACCACCAACAGATGTATGAATTGTGGGAGGCAAGCAACCATCAGATGTATGAGATGCAGCGCCAGATACAGCAAATTCATCAGATGCACCACGAGAACTTGCAACAAATTATTCAGATACAACATAATCAGTAGCAACAAATGCAAGTCCTCATAGAAAGGGTTGATGAAGAAGATGCGAGACGGAGACGGAGACGCAGACGCAGACGCAGACGCAGACGCAGAGGATGAAAACACAAAGTCAGAGAAGGAGACGGAGACGGGAACGACGTTGATGTATAATTTTTAATTTTTATTTTTTGTAATGATCACGTAGTAAATAAATTTAAAAGATTTTTTAATTGAGCAACAAATTTGAAAAAAGAATAAATAAAGAGACAAACAATATAAATAATTAAGGGTTTTTTTCATAAAAACCCAAAAACTTTGGTTTTTATTTTAAAAAAACAAAAAATTTTACTATTCATCGAAAAAACTATAAACTATAAAAAATTCACAAAAAAATCCTTATTGGCCGGCCTTTGGGTGGACAAACAAATAAAGGTCGGCTGGTTTGGTTGAACCGGCCGGCTTCCATTATTTTTTTGAAAAAATAACATAGAGGAAGACCGGTTCAATCAAACCGGCCGGCCATTATTATTTAAAAAAAATTTAAATAGAGGCCGGCTGGTTCAATTGAACCGGCCCGCCTTCATTTATATATATATTTTTTTAAAAAAGATAAAATAGAAAAGTCGTTTTACTACTTTCTTTTCATCCTCTATTTATGTATTTTTTTCCCCATATTCTTAGTCTTTTTATTTTATTTTATTTTCTATTTAATAAATGATTAGTTATTTATTTGATCATTTATTTTCAAAAAACTATAAACTATCAAAAATTCGCAAATTTTTTTTTTTATGAATACTATAGTTTTTTGTTTTTTTTTTTTTTAAAAAACCAAATTTCTTGGGTTTTTATGAAAAAAAACTAAAAACTTTAGTATTCATGAAAAAAATTTGTAAATTTTGTATAGTTTATAACTTTTTGAAAATAAATAATTAAATAAATAAATAATCATTTATTAGATAGAAAATAAAATAAAATAAAAAGACTAAGAATATAGGGAAAAAAATACACAAATAGAGGATGAAAAGAAAGTAGTAAAACGAATTTTCTATTTTATCTTTTATTTTTATTTTTAAAAATATTGAACCAGCCGGCCTGTATTTAAATTTTTTTAAAATAATAAAGGTCAGCCGGTTTGATTGAACCGGCCGGCCTCTATGTTATTTTTTCAAAAAAATAATGGAGGCCAGCCAGTTCAACCAAACCGGCCGGCCTCTATTTGTTTGTCCACCCAAAGGCCGGCCAATAAAAATTTTTTTGTAAATTTTCGATAGTTTATAGTTTTTTTTAATGAATAGTAAAGTTTTTGATTTTTTTAAAAAATAAAAACTAAAGTTTTTGAGTTTTTATAAAAAAGACCCTTTAATTAATTATTAATTAAAAAAAACTAAATAAATTAATATAAATAAATATAGTCCGACAAAAAAAATAAATATAGAATTATTTACAATTTGAACTAAACTAAAATAGTAAATTACAATTTGAGATACCTTTTATAAATTAATAAATTAAATTATTATTACACTATACTTATCAGGTACTTACTCTGCCGCGACCACGTACCGAATATTCCTGCACATAATAAAATAAAATTATAATAAAAAAAATTACTGTGAGTTAATAGGAGAAATGTGTCAAAGTGTATCTGCGTTCCGTCGAATGTATTGAAACCCATGAACGTATCTTGCGAAGCAGAGATTGAAGTTGATCCTCTGTTAGAACAAGTGCGAGTATTATGTCCCTGCTGCCGACATATACGACAACTGATAATAGAGTTTTTCCGACTAGTTCTCGTTCTCGAGCTTGACGGCTCGTCGGCATCTCGCACTCTTGTCTTTTTTGCCCTACCAGGTTGGCGGTGTACTGTAGGCGGGAGGATTTTGTTCAGACTTTCTGCGGGTGGCGGCCACATTATTCGCCCGCTAATAGAATGAATATAGTGTGAGTACATCTGAAGGTAAGTTACTCGGTGATAGTATTTGTGCACGTAAGTTTCTGGAGGTACTCTCATGATGTACATGCAGGGAATAGAATGCACACACGAGATTTTAGTAATGGCCCACCTGGTACAGTTGCACACACGATCATCCATGTCAACAATGAATTGTTCGTATCCATTGGTGACTTCAAAGTGATAACCTTCTGCAAATCTGGCGCGCCAATTTCCAGATGCTTCCTCTAACTTCGCAAGCTTTGTTTTTATTTGGGGACACAATAGGTCTTCTGATTGAGACATCTTCTCATAATTTTTAACAATGCAAATCATCAATTTCTTTCGGATCCCGTCGAACATGGTCAAGATTGGTTTGTCTTTGACAGACAATAGCACTGCATTGAATGACTCGCACAGATTATTTAAGCCCAAATCGCACTTTGGAATGGAGGAGAAGACATGATTAGCCCAACGGCGAGGATCTTCTCCTCGAAGATATGTTTCGACTTTCGGGGTAATCTGACGTAATTTCTTCATTTCATACTCCAAATGAGCATTCATGGGTGCTCTGGCCGCCTTCCACATTGCATCTCTGTATGCAACACCCCGATATATACTTTTAAAATTCTAGTACATATGCCGAAGGCAGAATCGGTGTTCGACTTCTCGCAAATGACGTTTCATAGCTTTTTTCAACCCCTGAAATTTTAAAAAATTACATCGTCAATATAAAATAATACAACTACCACAAATATTTGAAATAACAAATAGAAATGTATTATACCTTTTGTCAATCTGAAATAATTGTCCAATCGCATCCTGATTCAGTGTTTAGGTTTTCCTTTAATATTTTCAAAAACCACTCCCATGAGTCCGCACACTCAGATTCGACGTTGGCAACAGCAACGAGATATATTCCATCATTGCTATCAATGCTGACGGTTGTAAGTAATTGGTCCGGACACGAGCCCTTAAGATGACAGCCATCCAAACAAATAACAGGTCTACCGTGGTGCAACAAACCTGTTTTGCAAGTAGCCAAACACATATAAAATCTGTGAAATATCATTGTATTTTGGCCTCCTGGGATACCATAAATTTTAATTGTGCTACCCGGATTTGATTTTAATATTTTTGCTCCGTACGACCACAGTTGCTCGTACTGTTCGTCGCATTTTCCTTCGTTAATAGTCCGAGCTATGCTTCTTGCTCTTGTGGCAATACTGGTTGAAATATAGACTATGTAATCCCTCTTCACTGTCTTGATAATAGAAGGGATATCCCATGTAGGGTGACTTTTGACCTATCCAAGTAATCATTTGCCATTCATTTTGCTCTAGCATTTCGATTCTCCATTTGTCTTGAACAGCTGTGAACGTTTGTAAAGGTCGATATATGAAACGTGAGCTCGTTTTGCATCTTCGCAGCATATAGTCGCCACTGACATCCAGATTCGCAAACAGCCGTGAATCGACTGCGATCAATTTTGGCGAACCGTATACCATAACTATTTTCTAAAGAATATTGAACTATTTCTTCATTGATATCTTTTAACGAACTATATTGTTTACCCAAAAATAATCCTCCGCTTGATATTTGTGTACTTACTGGTCTGCTTTCCACCTCCTCGTCATCTGAGCCGACCGGTGTTCGAAGCTCATCGTCTAGCATTTTAAAGGTTGCATACAACTCTATTTCTTCATTTTCATCTAATTGATCGAATGCTTGTACCTCACTATATGCAGGTACAGCATTTGTCATCCACTCATTATCAGCATCAGAATCTGTTAGCTCGTTTACATCAACTGATCTATTCGAATCTGAATCCATCGTCGTCGCTAGTATAAAAAATCTTCTGTTGGAAAAAAAATAAAACTATGAGAATGATAATTGTAAAAAATAGTTATATAGCGTGGAGAGTACTGATCGGGATAATTCCTAAGAAAGATTGTACTGGACAATCTCCTTAGACAGAATTACCTTTCCAAGTAAGTTTCCAGGAAAAACTAGAGAGGTCACAAACGGTTCCACTTAAATTCTAGCCTCCTTAGACATAACTTACTTACACAGTATAATTATAACACTCCGAAAATAAATAATTTACGTACAAAAAAAGAGTTAGCTCGTTTAAATATCAAAATACCTAAACATCGTAACTAATAAAATAATAAAATATAAACAAAATTAAATTAAATTAATGTAAGCAAAAATCAAAATACCTAAACATCGTAACTAATAAATAAATAAAATATAACAAATTTAAATCAAATAATGTAAGCAAAAATTAAAACACCTAAATCTCGTAACTAATAAATAAAAAAAAATAAAAATTTACGTTTTTCGTTTGGGACAAGCCGAAATACCGTCAGATAAAGAAAATGATCGAAAGAAAGTATTGAAGAAATTTTTAGAGTGTGAGTTTGATGGAAATGGGAGGCCCTATTTATAGGGTGGGGGAGGTCGGCCGGTTCGATTAAACCGACTGGCCTCCTTTTTTTTTTTTTTTAAAATAGAGATCGGTCGGTTCAATCGAACCGGCCGGCCTCTACACGTTATTTTTTTTAAAATAATAGAAGTCAGTCGATTTTTAAAAAAATAATAGAGGCTGACCGGTTCAATCGAACCGATCAACCTCCACTCGTTTGTTCACCCACAAAGAGGCCAGAATAAATTTTTTTACATATTTTTTATAATTTTTAGTAAATAATAAAGATGTAGGTTTATTTTCAAAGGAAAATCAAACTACTGGACCCAAATTAATTTAATCAAAAAGGGAAAGAAAAATTATAACACATCATTGGTGCAACGTCACATCATAGACTTTTTTTCTCTTTATCCAATTTCCTCTTATTTGACATCATCCAATTAACTTTTCAAATTTAATTAAAAAATTTTGGGTCTTTTTAAAAAAAAATTCATAAAGTTTAATTTTTTTTAAAAAAAATCCGTAAACTTTACTATTCACAAAAAAAAATCAAAAATTATCATAAATTTGCAAAATTACTTTTTCTGGCCGGCCGGTGGGTGGACAGACTCGTGGAGGCCGGCCGGTCTCTAATATATTTAATGAAAAAATGAAATGGAGGCCGGCCGGTTCGATCGAACCGGCCGGCCTAGAATAAAAAATTAAAAAAATATATAGGGAGGCTCCCCCACCCTATAAATAGGGGTTTCCCTTCCATTTATCAACCCACAGCTCTTCAAACCTTCCAAATACTTTCTTTCGATCGTTTTCATTATCCGACGGTATTTCGGCTCGTTTCGAACGAAAAGCGTAAATTTTTATTTATTTAATCATTTATCAATTACGATACTTAGATATTTTAATTTTTTCTAGTATTTATTTTTAAAAGATTTAACATAATTATTTTTATTTTATTTATTTATTAGGTACGCTGTTCAGGTAATTTAATTTTTCTATATTTTATTTATTTATCAGTTACGATATTTAGGCACTTTGATTTTTGCTTACATTGATTTTGAAAATATTTAATTGAATTTTTTTATAATTAAAGATGTTATTTGTTACGATTTTTAGGTAATTTAATATTTAAACGAGGTAACCCTTTTTTTTTGTAGGTAAATTATTTATTTTCGCAGTGGTATAATTGTACTGTGTAAGTAAGTTCTGTCTAAGGAGGCTAGAATTTAAGTGGGACCGTTTGTGACCCTCTAGTCTTTTCTGGGAACTTACTTGGAAAGGTAATTCTGTCTAAGGAGATTGTCCATTACAATATTTCCTGGGAATTATCCTGATCAGTACTCTCCACGCTGTATAATTATTTTTTACAATGATCATTCTAATCGTTTTATTATTTTCCAACGGCATGTTTGACAACATATTTGCAACGACGATGGATTCAGATTTTAGTAAATCAGTTGATGTAAACGAGATAGCAGATTTTGATACATATAACGAGTGGATGCTGGATGTTGTACCTGCATATGCTGAGGTACAAGCATTCGATCAATTAGATGAAAATGAAGAAACAGAGTTATATGCAACCTCCAAAACACTAGATGAGGAGCTTCGAACACCGGTCGGCTCAGATGACGAGGAAGTGGAAAGCAGACCGATAAGTGCACAAATATCAAGCAGAGGATTATTTTTAGGTAAACAATATAGTTCATTAAGAGATATCAAGGAAGAAATAGTTCAATATTCTATAGAAAATGGATATGGTATACGGTTCGCCAAAATTGATCGTAGCCGACTGACGGCCGTTTACGAATCTGGATGTCCGTGGCGACTATATGCTGCGAAGATGCAAAACGAGCTCACGTTTCATATATCGACCTTTACAAACGTTCACAGCTGTTCAAGGCAAATGGAGAATCGAAATGCTAGAGCAAAATGGATGGCAAATGATTACCTGGATAGGTTCAAAAGTCACCCTACATGGGATATCCCTTCTATTATTGAGACAGTGAAAAGGGATTACATGGTTGATATTTCAACCAGTATTGCCACAAGAGCAAGAAGCATAGCTCGGACTATTAACGAAGGAAAGTGCGACGAACAGTACGAGCAACTGTGGTCGTACGGAGCGGAAATATTAAAACCAAATCCGGGTAGCACAGTTAAAATTTATGGTATCCCAGGGGGCCAAAATACAATGGTATTTCAAAGATTTTATATGTGCTTGGCTGCTTGCAAGACAGGTTTGTTGCAGCACGGTAGACCTGTTATTTGTTTGGATGGCTGTCATCTTAAGGGCTTGTGTCCCGGCCAACTACTCACAGCCGTCAGTATTGATGGCAACGATGGAATATATCCCGTTGCTGTTGCCAACGTCGAATCTGAGTGTGCAGACTCCTGGGAGTGGTTTTTGCAAATATTAAAGGAAGACCTCAACACTGAATCGGGACGCGGTTGGACAATTATTTCAGATCGACAAAAGGTATAACGCATTTTTATTTGTTATTTCAAATATTTGTGGTAGTTGTATTATTTTATGTTGATGATGTAATATGTTAAAATTTCAGGGTTTGAAAAAGGCTGTGAAACGTCACTTACGAGAGGCCGAACACCGCTTTTGTCTGCGGCATATGTACCAGAATTTTAAAAGCCTATATCGGGGTGTTGCGTACAAAGATGCAATGTGGAAGGCGGCTAGAGCACCCACGAATGCTCATTTCGAGCATGAAATGGAGAAATTACGTCAGATTAACCCGGAGGCCGAAGCATATCTTCGAGGAGAAGATTCTCGCCGTTGGGCTAGTCATGCCTTCTCTTCCATTCCAAAGTGCGATTTAGGCTTAAACAATCTGTGCGAGTCATTCAATGCAGTGTTATTGCCTGTCCGGGACAAACCAATATTGACTATGTTCGACGGGATCCGAAAGAAATTGATGATTCGTATTGTTAAAAATTATGAGAAGATGTGCCGATCAGAAGATCTCTTGTATCCCCATATAAAAACAAAGCTTGCGAAGTTAGAGGAAGCATCTAGAAATTGGCGCGCCAGATTTGCAGGAGGTTATCGATTTGAAGTCACCAACGGATACGAACAATTCGTTGTTGACATGGATGATCGTGTGTGCAACTGTACCAAGTGGGCCATTACTGGAATCTCATGTGTGCATGCTATTCCCTGCATGTACATCATGAGAGTACCCCCAGAAACGTACGTGCACGAATACTATCACCGGGTAACTTATCTTCAGATGTACTCACACTATATTCATCCTATTAGCGGGCGAATAATGTGGCCGCCACCCGAAGAAGGTCTGAATAAAATCCTCCCGCCCACAAGACACCGCCAACCTGGTAGACCAAAGAAAACGAGAGTGCGAGATGCCGACGAGCCGTCAAGCTCGAGAACGAGAACTAGTCGAAAGAACTCCACCATCAGGTGTCGTATATGTCGGCAGCAGGGGCATAATACCCGCACTTGTTCTATCAGGGGATCAACTTCAGGTGATGCTTCGCAAGATACGTTCATGGGTTTCAACACATTCGACGGGACGCAGGTATATTTTGACACGTTTCTCTTATTCACTCATTGCAATTTTTTTTTTATACAGTTTCTTTTTATTATGAGCAGAAATCTTCGGTACGCGGTCGCGGCAGAGGAAGTGCCTCATAATTTTATTATAATAATTATTTAGTTCTTTAATTTTTTGTAATAATTTTTTTTCTATTTTAATTTTTTGTAATATTTATTTATTTATTTATTTAATAATGTATTTATTTAGTTTTTTCGAATTACTTACACTTATTCGAATTGCATGAAAAGTATTTGATTATATTTATTAACGAATATGATAAAATTTATTATAAATCTCTTTGGTGAATAGTAAAGTTTTAGGGTTTTTTTTAAAAAAATTTATTAACGAAGTGCATGACAATATATACAAAAGAAAAAGCTAAAAATTTTACATCAAAGTCATTGCCATCTCCGTTTCCGTCTCCTTCCCCTTCCCCTTCTCCTTCTCCTTCGCCATCTCTTTGTCTTCGTCGTCTGCGTCTGCGTCTGCGCCTCCGTCTCGCATCTTCATCATCAATCCTTCGTACGAGGAGTTGCATTTGTTCCTGCTGGTTTTGCTGTATCTGAATAATCTGTTGCAAGTCCTCGTGGTGCGTCTCATGGATCTGATGTATTTGACGCTGCATCTCATACATGTGATGATTGCTTGCCTCCCACAACTCATACATTTGTTGGTGGTTTCTTTGCGACATCTCATTACTCGTCTGCTGCGCCTCATACATTTGCTGCGTTAATTCTCTCATATCCCATGCGCTACTGGGCTGCTCATGTGGGGACAATGGTGGCGCGGTAGTCTCCTCTATCGGCGCTGCCTGAGAGGTGGAGGTGGAGGCTCTCTGATCGCTTTTCAGCATCCAAACGCCATTGGCTTCGACAAGACCCATTCGAGTCAAATGAGTAGTGTCGAATATGTCGGTAGCTTTGGGAGCTATCCTTCGCTCGCCAACCGGTATCTGGATGTCAAATCCTTCGACGATCTTCATAATCAAGGTCCTGTAAGGGAGACTCGCTTGCGATGTCCGACCTATTTCAATCATGTGACTTAATATCAAAAAGCCAGGGTCGAAAAACTTCTCGTTGCACAGTTTTTCCATGATATGCAGGTCCATGCAGCTCACAAGATTTCGATGTCCATCTCGCGGCAGAATGGTATGAGCTAGCATGTTGCGTAGAATTTGACCTGTGACATTCAAATCTCGTGTTTGTGGCTTTACGAACACCTCAATGTTGAGATTGATGTGAATCCGTCGGAGGAATTCGACTCCCTCAGGCAATGTGAAGAAATAGCAGTCTTTAGAAGCATGATAATATTGATCGGCAGCTTCAACGTAAAATCCCAGCAAATGATTTATTGTTTTCGGCCACACCGTTACCTCATTACCAAGAATCTTGGTAGTTAGCCCACTAATAACTCCATTTCTCCCGGCTGCTAACAAGTTGGCGTAGAATAATCGAACTATTCTCTCACAGACGTGTCCCTTCAACGAATACATCCCGTGAAGGCCGATGTTGTCAAACATCTCTTAAATTCCCAACGTCTCCCAACCATTGAAGTCGACAGTCATGCAATGTGTAAGTTTACGTTTCACCAAATCGTTCTCAAACTTACTTTCGCATTCGCTATTCCAAAATTCCATGGCAAATATGTTGTCAAACCTGCCGTTGGAAAATAATAAAACGATTAGAATGATCATTGTAAAAAATAGTTATACAGCGTGGAGAGTACTGATCAGGATAATTCCCAGGAAAGATTGTAATGGACAATCTCCTTAGACAGAATTACCTTTCCAAGTAAGTTCCCAGAAAAGACTAGAGGGTCACAAACGGTCCCACTTAAATTTTAGCCTCCTTAGACAGAACTTACTTACACAATACAATTATACCACTGCGAAAATAAATAATTTACCTACAAAAAAAAAGGGTTACCTCGTTTAAATATAAAATTACCTAAAAATCGTAACAAATAACATCTTTAATTATAAAAAAATTCAATTAAATATTTTCAAAATCAATGTAAGCGAAAATCAAAGTGCCTAAATATCGTAACTGATAAATAAATAAAATATAGAAAAATTAAATTACCTGAACAGCATACCTAATAAATAAATAAAATAAAAATAATTATGTTAGATCTTTTAAAAATAAATGCTAGAAAAATTAAAATATCTAAGCATCGTAATTGATAAATGATTAAATAAATAAAAATTTACGTTTTTCGTTCGAAACGAGCCGAAATACCGTCGGATAATGAAAACGATCGAAAGAAAGTATTTGGAAGGTTTGAAGAGGTGTGGGTTGATGAATGGAAGGGGAACCCCTATTTATAGGGTGGGGGAGGCCGGCCGGTTCAATTGAACCGGCTGGCCTCCCTATATATTTTTTTAATTTTTTATTCCTCGAACCGGCCGGCCTCCATTAATAATTTTTTAATGGAGGCTGGCCGGTTCGATCGAACCGGCCGACCTCCATTTCATTTTTGCATTAAATATATTAGAGGCCGGCCGGTTCAGTTTTTTCGGATAAAAATAATGGAGGCCGGCCAGTTCAAGTGAACCGGCCGGCCTCCACGGGTCTGTCCACCCACCGGCCGGCCATGAAGGGTAATTTTGTAGATTTATGATAGTTTTTGATTTTTTTTTGTGAATAGTAAAGTTTACGGGTTTTTTTTAAAAAAAAAACAAATTTTATGGTTTTTTTTTAAAAAGATGCAAAAATTTTTACATCCATTTAAATTTTAATAATTATGAATTTGTGAGTTTGACACTTTTCTTATCCTATATTATTTGATTGCGACATTTGCACAGACATAGTGTTTAGTTTTGCACAACATTGACTTTAAATAGACAATAGACAATACCAATCACACCTCTACCTCCACTTATGTTGCATTTCTCGATTCTACTCGCATAAGTTAGTCTTTCAAAAACCAAAATTTTATTGCTTGTTCATGAACTAAACCAGAGTATGGTGCCATAGTAGTCACTACAACTAAGGTAACTTAGCTTACTCACCTTCTTAATGAATTGGGTGTCTCTTATGTGATATATTGTGACAGTGCCACTTTCGTATGTTCTAACACTTTCATCACTAAAAAATGAAGCTTTAATTAGAAACCAAGTTGTGAGTCTTATTTTCACACAACTGATCAACTTGTCGACTCACTCCCAAAACCTCTTCCAGATAAGCTTTTTGAAGCTCATCCTTCCAAGATTGACATGTATGATGAAAACACAATCTTCTGGGGGCATGATAGAATCACACAAAATCAGCCTTCAAATCATCCATAATAGCTGCATATCTCCTTAATTAGCATTGTGCAGCTTTCCATATTTATATATTTAATTTCCATCAGCTGTGTGACATAATCCTAGGATACTTACATATTTACCAGCATTTTTGATTTTTGATTTTATGATCCCAACCGAAAAGCATATTATTACATAGTTTAACGCTCGTATATACCCTTTATCAGTTAAAATGGATGGACAATGCATTGTATCATAGCACGACTGACCCTATTTATGAAAAATAACAAAAAAAAAAACAGTAAAAAACTATACGATTTTACATATATATTTTTTGATATAGCTCTAACATATAAAACATGTAACGGTGTAGCTTATTCAGTAAGTAACATACGATTATATGCAAGGTTAATGACTTGCTATAATTCAATAAGTTTTATATTCAATGTGTTTGCGTGCTAGAGACGAGAAGAGGAGAGAGAGAGAGAGAGAGAGAGAGAGAGAGAGAGAGAGAGAGCTACTACTGACTGTGTTCATGGCTGGTATCATTTACAGTTCACATTCTTCCACGTAAACTTCAAAATCGATCTGTAAGAAAAAGAGAAGCAATAAATGCAGGACTACACTCATCGCCGTCTTACTTTTTTCATGCCATCTCTGTCGAAAAGTCAAGAACAGCCCGTAAATTTCATGGGCTGTTTGGGAAGCAAGAAAATGGAAATCAGTATTTGGTAGGTTCATCTTGGTGGATCCTTTGCCACCATCTCGTCTTTTTCTCTGCAACTTTCCGCAATTCACGCTTTCTTTTTTCTCGTCTCTACTCTCAGCTTGGTTCATGCACATAGCTTTGACTTCTTCTTTTCTATTGAAATCAGTACTTCACATTGTTTTGCTGTAAAAATGGCTTGAAAATTAATAGTTTCTGGTACTTGAAGCCTTCTTTACTTTTATATGCTTTAAATTATTCAATAATGCGTTGTTTATCTATTGATTGAATAAATAAATGTAGCAACCAGGGGGTGGGAATGAATGCAGCTGTAGTCAGTATCAAGAGAGTTGCAAAATGTCACGTTGTTACTTAGAAAACGTGGAAGAAATCAATACCTAAAACAGATGCATGATGTTATATTTACTCTCTTAAAAAATATCAAATAATAATTGATATAATTAAAGTATAATTAATTCTCTATTTATAATTTAATTGCATCAATTATTGTTTTACACGGTTAGCGAAATTTTTAAGATAGTAAATGTAACATTAATCAAGTAAAATTATCTTTCAGTACTAACAATACATGTTTTAAGATAATATTCAAGAACAAATATATGCAAGTTTTGTTAATAGAACAGAGCTTCATAAATGATTTTAGAGCCAAAACCTAATTGGAATGGTGGGTGACGGAGAGGTCGGGTTGTGAAAAATGAGAAGGTTATGGCAACTCGTTGTGTGGGGGGTTATCTTACACCCCGAGAATTGAACAATCTAATGTTCACTTTAAAATATAAAAGAGATGGATACCTAAGTAGGTTTCTCTTCATAGACTAACTATGCACGACTTCACTCAAAACATACAATATATAGTTTATAAGAGCAGGACTCCAAAGTAAAGATGAAAAACTATTGAAATTTTAAAAAGCATCACGTAGTTAAGTTACATAAAAGGAGAGAAGCAACAGTCGTGACGTAGTCATTGCATCTCCGTGCATGAGCAGGCAACTAATGGGTCCAAAACTCAACTTTAGGTTGGACTGTTTCAAAAGTGGAGGGTGTCCAAACTGAAAAAGCCAAGCTGAGTAGGCCATGGTTTCCCAACCAATAACCATGGTGATGCATTTTTGTGCCGATTGTGGCTGGCAATTAGTTGCTTCTGGTCTTTGTCATTGACTTCTGAAAAAGAAAGAGTTCTGTAAAGATGGCTGTCAAATGGGAACAAGCCTGCCCAGTCTATCCTTGTTGTTCACTCTACCACCCCCTCCATAGTAGATTGAATGTTTCTTCCGGACGCCCATTTTGATGAGCTTTGAAGTTGATTGTCTCGTAAAGTCAACCTCCTAAGACTGCGATGTTTTGAAACGGACTCCATGTTAGATTGCGATAGAGATGTCAACCTTTGTAGCAAGCTCGGTTCGACTCGTTTATCTTTGGCTCGTAAACTAGTTCAGGTTGAAATTATTTTTTGGATGGGCTTAATAGGCTTTGATTGTTAAGTTTGGCTTGTTTAACCTGTCAGACTCGGTGAATTAAAATTTTTTAAGGTTATCTCGGGTCGGTCAGCTCGTTTGTCACCATAATTGCAAATGATTACCAATTAAATAAGTGTCAACATAATTAATATGTATATAATTTGTAATGATGCAATTGTCAAATTTTATAATCATATTTGTATGATATTTTTTGTTTAGATTATCTTAAATAATTTTTTTTAATAAATACATATTATTTTTTATATATTAATAAAATAATTTCGTTAATTACACGACTAATTATTCTAGTTGCATCTCCATGTTTTTGTGTGTGATCATCATTACTACTACGGTTTATTCATTCGGCCATATAATTAATTTGTATCACACTTCCATACTTTTAACTAGTTTGGTTGACCACCACTCAAGATTCTTCGACTATACAATGAATTTTGGCAAAACGCTTGCACTGACCAACAAGAATATAACGTCGGCCTCTCGCATTGACACTCCTCGTCGACCAGACCGGCCTCTTGCAGTAACTTATTTGAAACCTAATTTTTCTTTCAATTAATTTTAAAATTTAAATTTACCAATTTTATTTCAAAAATCTATTTGTTAAAATTTACTCAGTGATTCACAGAGCATGTAAATAAAATCTAAATTAAATTTCTAACTCAAATGCTAACACATTTACTACTAATTTCAAGAGTAGTTTATATTAATAAAAACCCACAAATTTATTTAATTATAGTTTAAAACTCAATAACATTAATTAAAATCCTAATTAGCACTTATTAAACATTCAACCAAATAAATGCTTCTACACTTAATTTACACTTCAATTTAAATCCTTAAACTCATTAATATTGAGTTCATCTCACATTAAAAAATTCATTTAAATAAACTAGAAATGTTATTCAAGATAGAACAATGACACTGTAAAATTTCAGACCATGATTTTATCTCTAATTAAATTCGATCTCAACTCTTTTACTTTTCATCTACATGCTCGGATACAATTGGAAGATCAACGACAAAAGCTAACACCCGGTAAATTGAACATCAATTCCTCATTCATTGATTTAGTTTCACTAATTATTCACAATTACGTGCTTACTTAATTCTTTGTACGAGAGGCTACATGCCGACCCACACCCTCACTGCCTTTTCTGGATCCTGATAGCTTTCATGACTGAGGCAATCTAACCTCGTCGAATTACTTTGCCTGGTAGGTTAATCGCCAACTCAAGAACTCACTACCATTTCTAGGTCTTAATAGCTTTAACAAATATCTTTCATTTTTACATTTTTAAGATAATCACAAACTATATCATGACTTTTCCAACAATTATAACTACAGTTATATCCAACATCAAAAGCTACGGGATTAATTGAGTTGCTTTAATAGCTATGATGTTAGATTTCTTCGAAGGTGTATTATGGAGGGGAAAGAGAGAGACATGGCTTGTCTGTTAAAATTGAATCCTATCCAAAAGAATTTAGTTTTCCCATTCGTTGAGGTTTTACCACCTCTTTGTTGGCAACTGGATTCATTATATCTCATCAGAAAAACACACTGATGAAACTCAGGCCCTTTTCTTCCCCCCGGCCGCCGGAGAATTGCCTGCTGAGGTGGATCTTTCCTTAGACTTAGGCAACAGACCTCGCAGCATTGCCGTAACACCCAAACCCAAGAAGGGGAAGTAGATGGTCAACAGCTTAGGAGATGCCTTTGGAGACCTCAACAGTTCTGATAGTATGCCCGTCTGAAATTTCAAAAACATACAAATGTGGGAAGAAAGCATATCATAATGAGAAAGCATATCATAATGAGAAAACAAGACAAGTGTCAACCGATTGCGAAGACCAAGAGAGATTCTACAACATTTGCTAGTCTAGTCGAGGGGGCTTCACATTGAGTGTATTGTGGCCTATTTTAAGAGTTACAGTGTGACAGCCAGCCATGTGAAGAAAAGAAAAGCTCAGTGAGTGTCCAACTCATACCAATAGGAGTGCACAATCACAAATCATTTGAAAGAGTGAAAAATACATAATTTATAAGTACAATTCTGCTATTTACTTAGTACAACGCGTTTTGAGTTAACTCCAAAAATTAATATATTTGAACTCTGACCCAAAGCAAACACTTTTGTACTTAAGAGTACCGAGGGGCGTTATATACAGCTAATAGGATTGATCAGTTTGTGTGCTTCTCTAATTACCTTTTTATATCCATTATACAATTCATCGGCCAAATGTGAATTTCATGGAAATTTTAGAAATGTGGTCAGTGTGAAGCAAAGGAAAGAGATATTGAGAAGAGAGTTCCAAGATCTCTAATTCATGAATTCTAATGATTGCCACGACCCTTTCGCAATCCCAATCCCAATCCCTTGGCAGGAAGACATAGAATTGAGCAATATGACAAAAGATGAAGAGCAACTACTTCCTCCTTCAAGCAAAGCTCCTATTTTTTGAGTTTTTCCATTAACCAAATTGCATTTCTAACAGAATGCCCACAAAAAGAAGTCAGCAGCGAAGAGGAGTGTTAGTATTATACACCTTTGAATGGGAAAAAAACTAAGATTTCTAGCCTTAACAATAGTCTAATACAGCCTGTACGTACCATTCTTCAAATCCTTGCATTGATTTTATTTAAGAAATCCAAAAAAATTGCTTAAGAGATGCTACGTACTACTATAGAAACTCCATGAATCTTGCTTAAAACCTCTATCTCCCATTCATTCAAATCAGTAGATTCGAATATCTTTCCCGGCAGAAGCTAACAGTAAAATCTTAGAAAATGATAAATTAGATTTCCCTCACTGAACTAAATCCAATACAATATCAACAACATTGCAAAGTAAATGGACAGGTGATCTCAAAAACAAAATTTCAGTTATAATCAGCTAACTCTTGCAAAATATCGAGAAACTAATTTTTTTAGTAACTGGTCAGATGAAGAAACTTAGAAGAAAAAAAAATGAAGAAGAAGAAGAACAAGGAAGTGGAATATACCATGCAAGAGAAGACGGAGACACCATACATTAAACAAGTGGTCTTGAACCAAGGTTTGGAACCCAAAATCCCATAGAGGTTTAGGAGAGCTAAAGGCCACTGAAAGAGGAGCTCAAGCCACACCATCCCGACGAAAAAATCAGGCTTCTCAGCCACAAGATAGTCGCCATACTCGAGGCTGTACCAGCTCTTGAGATGAACGAGAAAGTCAGGAAAAAATGTAAGCGGAAGACAAGTCTGAGCGTCAATAAGAGGGGCTGCTACTGCGATAATGAGGAAGAAGACGAAGAGTACAGCGTCAACAAGCTTGAGAAAAGCACCCATTATTTTCACTTGGCTTCTCCACTCCGATGTTCAAAAGGGGATCTTGAAAGTTGGAGCTGAAAGGAGATAGCACAGATCAATGAGAAGAGAGAGAGTTGAAACGGTGGCGTTTCCATATTGGGCTGACAACTACTCCTTGGGCGATTCAAACAGAGATTATGAGCTGATGGGTTTTACTAAGTAATATTTTCTCCTTGTTCCACTGTTGAAGATTTCTGATTTTGCACAGATTTTCATTTCCATATATTTGTTTGTGGTAATTTACTAAAATGAAGTGAAAGGGCGAGAATTTTCAAGGGTGGAGTAAAGGTAGGATCTTGAAGCTTTTACTATCAAATTCTCATTGACAATTCTTTCGTAGGCTTGTTTTGAAGGGAACCCACTTAAGACTATTCTGGGACCTTTCAGACTGTTCTGGCGGGGCATGTGTTCTAAACTCAGATGTGCTGTAATTGGCTATTTCTATGCAAAAATAACAAGGTTGATAAATCATTCGGGTATGTATTGGTTTTACAGGGAAGAAGCTACGGAGCCAAACACTTACTTGGAAATAGACCCTCCAAAGAGATGAGAAACAAGGGAGTATCAAACCCGGGATACTTTAACAATACGAAACAAAAACTTTGACCTCAATCGAAACTTGTCGACGGAATCAAAGTTATCAAACAAATAGCTTTACTTGTAACCGAACTTTTGATTATAGCTAAATCTATCAAATTGATTTTTCAAATTTTAACTTGAATAAAATCTAATTCTGCACAAAGAACCTAAAAGAAAATTTTTATAAAGAATAATTTAAAATCGTGTAAATTGATTGTACATTATTATAGGGCTTACGTCTTTAAATAGCCTACAAAAGTAATCAAAATATCATAAAGTAATTACAAAATATTTAAAAATTATAAAACTTAACAAATTAATAAAAGAAAACTAAAATAAAACAAAGAAAAATTAGGTAACCAAACAAAAAGAAACTTTAACCACATAATAAAAAGAAATTTAGATTAATTTAATTGATAAATTTCGTGACTCTCGTTCCTAAATTAGTGTCTCACCTTCTTTCAAGAATTAGGAAATAAGCGTTTGCCAATTTGATTAAGAAAAAAAAATATTTTCTTGTCCCGAAAATATCTTCTAAATACTCATAATTTCACCCTCTTGTGGTTCCAATGCATTTTTTTCGATACTTTATTAATTTCAGCCTTTGTTGAAAAGAATCTTTTTCTTGAATTCATAGAATCAATCCAAGTAAGACTTCATGTATTTTTTTGGTTCTTGATCTTATCATTTGACTTCCATATCTTGACATTAATTTTTATCTTTAGATTTGAAGTGTATTGCACATTTATTCGTATCATTTATACTTAAAAACAGACAATTCACTTGATCACCTGAGGGTTAACTGATGTACACTTTTGAATTAGATTGATTTTTAGGATATCTCTTGACAAGATTTTAGAGATTGCTTTCAGTTTTGTTCTTCTCTATTGCCTCCTCCTCTCCTTTTGCTTTGATGGCTTTGCTACAAAGCCATACACTTACTTTGTATGTTTTTTTTAAATATAATTTAAATTTAGCGTTGTTTGAAAAGTACAAAAAATATTACTTGAATAATCTACGTTCTATTTTTCAAGAAATGTTATATGTATACTTTTATGTTTATTAATTTTTGGTAAAGAGTAATTATAATAAATAATTAAAATAATAATGGAAATTAAATTAGTTCAAGTAGCTTTTCTTTTCATTAATGCATTTTCTGTTGATGCGAAACGAAATAAGTGGTCTTAGCTTTTCTTTTATGCCGCGTTGTCGGAAGGGGTTTAGTGAGACCCGGACTTCGCTCCGCAGATGTTGAAGGAAGAAGGGCAGGTTCAATTCACCAGGTCCAGGAATCGGTATTCGCCCTCTTTCCGCTGTTCTAGAGTCGATTAATTGCTCGTCTTGAATCAGCGGGGAGTAACAGCGATTCAGATGAAAGGTGCTCGCAATGGAAGCTCTGTACCAAGGGTAGAGGGGAAGGTAGCTTCTGACTTCATTTTATTTGACTTTTACTTTTCAGATAAAAGATAAGATGGTGGCTCCCACCACATGGCAGACCACAATGGATAACAAATCTGTTGTGATTGCTATCTGCCGCTTGGCGAACGAAAGGACCATGTCATTAGAACTCAAGAACAAACAACAATAATAAGAATGCTAGAAGAGACATAGAGCTAGAAAAGAAGATAATAAAGGAAATTGTATTTTATCGATTCTTTTCATCTATTACAGAGACCCATATGGATTTATATAGAACAGGAGACAACAGTATAAAGAGACAAAGAAATACACCAACGGAAAAGATTTCAGAGAGAGAGAGTAATCAAATATTTGACTGATTTGTAACTGTATAATGAACTGGGTTCAGCTCTATGGTTCAACATCTCCCCGGAAATGCATGGATCGAGGAAGAACTGTGAGTTTGATACGAAGGTCTTGGAAGCGTGGATCAGTCAATGGTTTGATTAGGCAATCCGCAATTTGATCAGATGATGGTGCAAATGCAAGCATATAGACTCATTTGCTACCTTTTCATGCACAAAATGCTGATCAATTTCTATATTCTTGGATCTAGCATGAAGTATAGGATTTGATGCTAGGTTCAGAGTACTAATATTATCACAGTATATAAGTGGAGGTGAGTCCAAAAATATGCGTAGCTCGATAAGGAGTGATTGGATCTATAAAATTTCAGCAGCTCCATTTGCAAGTGATTTACATTCAGACTCTGTAGTAGAACGGGATACAATACATTTTTTTTGATGACGACCAAGAGATCAAATTACGGCCAAGAAATATACAGTGAGCACTTGTGCTACGGCGGCCATCGAGACATGATGCCCAATCGGCATCGGTATAGCAATATAGTGTTTGATATGTACTATGTTGAAGGAATAGTCCTAAGTGAGTTGTGCCTCACAAGTACCTAAGAACTCATTTTATTGCTTTCATGTGAAGCTCGATAGGTGTATGCATGAACTAACACAACTTGTTAACTGCAAACGACAAATATGGTCTTGTTATTGTACAATATTGAAGCACACCAAGTATGCTGCGATATTCTGTAGCGTTAGACAACAGTGTGCCATCGTGAATGGACAGAGGTGGTAGAGCCAGAGGTATGTGATGAGGCTTCGAATTCAGCATTCCCCGTTTTGTTAATAAGTCACAAATGTACTTCATTTGACTTAAATGTAATCCGGTAGAGTGACGTTGTACTTTCACACCTAAGAAAAAATGGAGTTGGCTAAGATCTTTGATAGCAAAAAGTTGAGATAGGTGAGTAATTAAGTCTGATATCAAAGTCGAAGATAATCTTGTCACAATAATATTATCAACATACACTAAAATTACAAGAATGTGAGATGCAGCATGATAAATAAACATAGAAGTTGAGATAGGTGAGTAATTAACTCCGATATCAAAGTTGAAGATAATCTTGTCACAATAATATCATCAACATACATTAAAACTACAAGAATGTGAGATGCAGCATGATAAATAAACATAGAACTGTCTACCTTGGAACCAAAGTTTAGAAGAGTCCTACTGAGTTTGAGAAACCAAGCACAAAGAGACTGTTTCAGACCCTAGAGCGATCTATGTAACTTGCAAACATAATGAGGTCTAGTAGAATCAATAAAGTCTTGAGGTTGTACTATATACACATCTTGAAGATCTCCATAAAGAAAGACATTTTGAACATTTAATTGTTTGATAGGCCATTTCTTACAAACTATAATGCCGAGTATAAGTATGATGGTTATGGGTTTTATGACAAGGCTGAATGTCTCTTTAAAATCAAAGCCACGGGTTTGTTGAAACCCTTTTGCAACCAAACGTGCTTTGAAGCGATCTATTGACCCATCATGTCTTAGTTTGATCTTGCATACCCATTTAGAACCGATAACTCGAGAAGTACTAGGTTTAGGAACAAGAGACCAAGTATCTTGAGACTGAAGGGCATCGAACTCTATTTTCATAGCGGCTCGCCACTCCTCATGTTTGCAAGCTTCCCTGCAAGAAGAGGGTTCACATAGCATGTTTCTTGCAACACTGAAAAAAATCTTCAGTTTAAATATACCTGATTTAGACCGTGTAACCATCAGATGACCATTCACAACTGATGACTCTAACAAACTCTCGGGTTGATCATACAGAGAAAAGGGAGTAGCTGGGAGTAGGGAAGATGATACAAGAGGTGTGGGTGGACAATGAAAAGATCCATTGGTGTAAGAAGTGTGTGGCTGGGTGGTAGGTATGAATGGTAAAAAGGTAATGATAGGGAAAACAATGTTTCCGATAGTAGATGATGAGACATGAGAGAGAGGAAAAAAGTTTTCATTAAAAACTACACGGACATGAGAGAGAGGAAAACGGTTTTCATTAAAAACTACATGAAGGGATATAAAAACACGACCTCGTGATTGCCTAAGGCAAATGTAGCCTTTGTGAGAACTATTGTATCCTATAAAAACACAGCAACTTGATCTCAATTCCAATTTGTGAGAATTAAATGGTCGTAAAAAGAGAAAATATTGACATCCAAAGATTTTAAGGTGTGAATAAAAGGGTGTTTTGTTGTAGAGTATTTGAAATGGAAACTTATTTGAAAGAATTTTTTATGGAAGTCAACTGATAAAATATACGGCGGTGCTGAAAGCAAACAGACAATATTGTAAAGGCATAAAGGCATGAGTTAGAAGAGTTAACTTATTTCAACAAAATGCCTATTTTTATGTTCAACACATCTGTTTTGTTACGGGGTGTAAGGACATGAGAGTTCATGTAATATTCCTTGATTGGTGAAAAATTTAGATAACAACTAGAATTCACCACCCCAATCGCACTTGACTCGTTTAATAACACTATTAAACTGAGTTTTGATCAACTTTTGAAATGAGATGAGAGATACAACCAGGAAAACTTGAAAAAATCATTACTAAACAAAAAGAAATATTTCACACATGTGATAGAAGAAACTGAGGAAAGACCCCACAGATCCGTGTGAATCAATTCAAACATAACAATAGCATGTGATACAAAACTTTGAAACAGTAAACTATGTGATTTAGCTAATTGGTAGGACGAACAAAAATTCATAAGAGTAGATGAATAAGCAGAAGTATTAAAACTAGATAAGATTATACATGACAAATGAGCCGGCTGAGCCGAATCAGAAATAGTCCGGTTCATTGAGTCTAACAAGTTAAATGAATCGAGCCTAACCTAATGAACTAGCTTGAAAAAGTTCCAACCCAAGCCGACTTGAGAGCCACGAGATAAACGAGCCGAGCCGAGCTGCCTCAATGAGTCTAACGAGCTTTAACGAGCTAAGCGTATATAAATATTTTCAACTTATATTAATATAATATAAGTTTTAAAAAAAAATTCATTTACAATTAAAATAATTATATGTCAACAATATTTACTTATTTAATTTAAAAATTAGTTATGTTAAAGTATATAAAATGGAATGTATTAATAAAAAAATTATTTGAAACTATCCAATAAAAAATATCACATAAATATCATTAAAAATATTTTGACATATAAAAAGAAATTAGAATTAAAAAAAAATTATAAATTTGAAAAAAATTACTTCAAATTACAAAAGAAATTTAATAAAAAAAATCTTTAGTCTTCAACATCTAAATTCTTAAACTCCTCAAGAATTTCATCATTTCGTTGTTGATCTGCGTCTTGCCGTCGGTCCAATGTTTAATACAAATGAGCACCTTTACAAGGGCCGGTGCAAGTCTTTCTCTTTATTCATCATAAACACGTCCGTCTGCACTAAAAATATATTCTCATGCAACAGTAGAAACATGAGGTGCTAGTAGATCACGTGTCATTATATAAAGAATAAGATATATGGTGAAATGTTTTTTCTACCAGTTTAAAATATCAAAATTCTCATATTGAAAAAATTGATAATGAGGTTCAAAATAAATATTGAGTTCATTTGTAGAAGAAGTAGAATAATTTCAGTTTGTAATTCATTCCATATATCATCAATATTATATTGTTAACTAAAACTACCTCCATCACTACTACTATTACTACTAGGATAACTCTCGGTATGTGGAGGTTGTAAATAATAACGATTAATATTAGAAAATTTTATTTCATAAGAAGCATATAAACTACCAACTCCATTTGTTATGTCATCACTAGTAATTAAAGGTGCAATACATAAATTTGTAGAAATCCTATTAAGCATAAAATATACTCTTTTTAATTTAAATCTTGGATCCATGATGCATGCATAACAAAAAATAAGAGAAATGTTATGACAATAGTTTTTAAATTTTGTTTCAATTTTATTAAGAATATTACTAAATTCATCTAGTGGTCGATATTTTGCAAAATTGCATATTAAATCTATAAAAATAAGAAGAATAATATTATAAGTGAGATAATAAATTTCAGAACATTGATTTGTAACATCATAAAAAGATTCTAAAAAATTAAGAAAGATATTAAACAATATCACAACTAGATTTATCAAGGTTAATATTTTGTGTTTTATCATTAATAAAAATATAAATAACTTATCAAAACATCAAATAAGTTGAATTCCACCTATTATCTACGTCCGTTTTTAATTTTCTTAATTTAAGTTGGGTAGAACTACAAAAATTTTTATATTCTTGTTATCTCAAATTAGACCCAATAATATAAGAAAATGCGGATCTAATTACTTCAATATGAGTTGACATATATAACATACCATCTTTAACTACCAAATTTAAAATATGACACACACATTTTGTGTGAAAAAGAGAATCACGAGTAATATCTAATTGTAAATAATCTTTAAATTGAGAAATGAAAACATCATTAGTACAAGCATTATCAAGAATTATGCTAAAAATTCTATCTTTAATAGAATATTCTTACAGTATTATCATAATAAATCTATAAATGGTATTGTCAGAATGAGAATATTTACAATTACAAAATTCTAAAATGCTTTTATTTATTTGTCAAGATTCATCAATAAAATGAGATGTTATAACTATATAACCAACAATATTACGTGATTTGAAAAAAATATAATTAATTCATTTTTCATATTCACAAACATTTTAAGAATATCATTTCTCGTAGTGATTCTAGGGACACGTTTAAAACTAGGAGTAACATATTCTTTCATAAATTTTTCAAACACTTCACTATCAATGAATGATAAAGGTAACTCAGGTTGTGCTACAAGTTGTGTTCTTTTTTCGCTCATTCTATTGTGTGAATATGTAAAAATGTTACTACCACTAACATTTAATTGAGATTATATTAAATCTCGTGTTTCCACATTTAAGTGACATTTTTTAAAATGTCTACCAATGATGCTAGTAGAGCTACCAGAAGTATAAGTATAATTTTTAGCATAATATTTATATTGGGCTCTAGTTTCTATTTTGCCCGCAATTTTAATAACTTTAAAACAAAATATTTCCATACATTTGAAGATTTACGTCTTTTTTTTATGTGAAATGAATGGTTGTGCAGATGATTGTCCCACTGAAAATATAAGAATTAATTCTCTAATTTCCTCTATGTCATTATCATCTACATCAATATTATAATTGCGAGGATGCATAATAAATAAAATAAAATTTTTAATAATAAATTGATACTACAAAACTAATGTCTAACAAAAAGTTGTAAGTGGTGTGAATTGATCAATTTCACATCCAAAACCTTAAAAAAATTAATGCAAAAAAATTAGTTAATATAACTACAATTAAAAATTATATAAAAAAATAAAAATATTTCTTGTTGAATGAGAAAAAGAATGAATTGTGAGAATAGAGAAATTGATTGAGAACACTAATTGACGAATAAATTTAAGAGATTGGAAGAGATTTTGTGAGCAAAAATGATGAGAGGGGAAGGGTATTTATCGGGGGATGGGGCAATAGGGGGGAGGGGCCGGGCTCCTTTACGTTGTAGAGCAAGCGCAACAGAGGGGAAGGTGGATTGCAGAGTGGGCTCATGAGCTTAGCCCGCCAAGCCAACGAGTAGACTCGTTTAACTCGGTCCCTGGCAGGCTCGCGAGCCTAGGGGACTCTAGATAAGACTAAGTTAATGACATTTGATGAAGGATGTTCCAGACGACAGTGCCAAAGATTTGAAGGATGCTGGACACTATGTAGAGTTTAGTAGAAGAAGGCCGACATGGAGGAGGAGAGTAGACATGATAGAGACCATTGTCAAGGATTCTGAGAGAAGAACTTGGTGGAATACCTGGTTCTTAACAACAAAGAAAAAATGATGGAATTCAATGAACGTCTTGTTATCAATACATAACCGAAAAACATAAGAAGATTTTTCTGTAAAAAATAGAAGTGATAAATAGAACTCAATTTCAGACAAGAGGAAAGAGCAAGAAGTTTTGCATAACTAATATTAGAGATCGGAGAGAGTTTACCATTTGCAATTATGATACGATCATCGTCTGAGTACAGGCCGAGCTCAGCATATTTAGGTCTAGAGTAAAATGATGAAAGACTCTAGAGTCCATATACCATGAAGAATCTGTTATTGTATATGTTTGGATAAATTGGGAGGGAAGAATAGCAGAAAAGTTGCGAGGCGAGTTTGAAGCAGGTTGATACTGGAGACTAGTTCGGTGATAGCAAACATTAGCACTATGATCGGTTTTGAAATAAATTTGACAACGTGGCTTGAACTGTGGTCTATTTTGGGAGAAGGAGGTAAATTTGGATGGTGAGGAGTAGTTAAAAGCAAAGGAGAATTTTGGAAGGAAGGACAAGGACCTCTTGGCTTGTTAGAGAAAATAGAAGAGTGAGGTCCAGTTGGGGAGGGAATTTGAGTCTAGGTTTAATTTGTGAGAGATTTGTGTAGTTGGTTTGAAGGGAGTTTAATGATACAACTGCATTATGGCGCTCTAGACGAGCATCAAAGCTTAACAGTAAGCTATTAAGTTCTTCAATAGATGGTTGACCAATGCGCGTGGAGATGGAGGTGACGAATGAATTATACTCAATTGTTAAACTATTTAAGAAATATAGGAGCTGATTCTTGTAGCTCACTAGTTCACTGACTGTAGCATGTGTATTGCAAAGGCTCTTGAATTTTTAAACATAGTTCATAGCATTGAGGCCATCCTTACGAAATGCTTGTAAGTTTATGCGACGTTCAGAAATCCAAGCAAAGGACGCAGCAAAATAGAGTTGCTCAAGTGCTTCTAAGATCTCAAAAGCTGAAGAATAGCCTACCAGTTGTTCTAACATTTGTTCATGGACAGAGCTGTAAATCCAACTAATTATAAGACGATTATACCTCTGTCAGGAGATGAAATCTGGGTTGATGATCTGTGGGTGAGATTCCTCGTTCTTCGAACGATAGGGACGAGCTCCGGTGAGAATATCCTCTAAGTCATTGACAATGACCACATTGAGTATATGATTTTTCCAAATGAAAAAGTTGGAATCATCCATATTAATGGTTAGAGGTTGATTTATTGAAGGGAGATGTGGAAGAGGGTGTAAAGGGGAAGATGATGACGAAGGTATGTCTGATGTCGAACTTTGTGAAGAGGCCATTATTTTTTGAGTAACTATAGAGAAGGGTGGGGAGCTGTTTACCGCTCTAATACCATGTCAGAAGAGACGTAGAGGAATACAAGAAGATAATAAAGGAAATTGTATTACATAGAACCGGAGGCAATAGCAGAAAAAGACAAAGAAATACAGCAACAGAAAAGATTTCAGAGAGAGAGTAATCAAATATTTAACAGATTTGTAACCGTCAAATGAACCGGGTTCAGCTCTATGGTTCAACAAATAATAGGAGGGCGTTGAGGTCTGACAATAACAATGGCTTCTTTAATCACCACTTCGCTCCATACATGGTGATGGCCCTAAATTTATCTCACTCCTCTATGTTTGGATTCTGTCTTTCTTTGAGTTTGTGATGGCTCAAAACTAGGCATTATCCTTCGTTTCAGAAATTTCCTGGTTTTTTTTTTTGGGGGCGGAAAAATGGACTCTCTGTCTTGTATTCCGGCATCTCATCCTGGATACTTGAGGACTATGGTAGGATGTGAGGAATCGCAGACAGGGAAACAACCAATTCAAGTGTCATCCAATATGACCGTCGCGTTGGAAGGTCGGGAAATGAAAGTTAAGGGTCCTCTGGGGGAGTTTTCATTAGGTTTTGTTATCTCCATGGGATGTCGTTCGGAGGGAGGTATCTGGGATGATAAGGGTCCTAAAGGAGACTGAGACTAGAAAGGCCAATCAAACGAGTTTTGTTCCTTCATCGTTGGGAGGCTTGAAATACTGAGATGTCGAGGATTTTTCTGAGATAGTACGTATCTGCATTCTTATAGATGCATTGTTGTATACTTGTTCCATACGAATCTAACAGAATGGACGGAAGGGACTTGGTTCTGAATCTTGGTTTTTCTCATCCTGTAAGAATGGCAACTCCTGAAGGGCTTCAAGTGAAGGTGGACGAGAATACAAGGATTACTCCAAGTGGATATGAGAAGTGTGCCATTGGTCAATTTGCTTCTTCAGTTAGAAAATGGAGACGCTTCTTCAGTTAGAAAATGGAGACGCAGAACCATATAAAGCTAAAGGAGTTGAGTGTGCCGATGAAATTGTAAGGGGAGGAAAGTAGAAGAAGGGAAGTAATGAATGTGCTTTGCCTAATTTATTTCTCCATTTGTCATTGTGCATATATAATGGCGATTTATTAGATTCTATGCTTAACTTCAAACTCATTCGAGGAGATCATAAAGCTAAAAACTGATTGACAAAGGATGTTAAACCTACAAACATAAAAAAAAAAAAAAGCAAGCAGGAGATAGCTAACGAGTTTCCCACTCACTGTTTACCAAAGTTGTCGAAGTTGTAAGGCTATGCAATTTTAAACAATTAAAAACACTATAAAACCAGTTCGAGTTTGGGCAAGATCTGTAGCTGTACTATGCTTCCACCGTCTAACATAGCTCCTTCTGTATGATTCATGGGCAACTGCAGCCAAATAAGAAAGAGAAGGCAGGACGTTTTTGAATTGTACTTGCTATTGTTGTTTCTACATTCTTTTGAACATTATATGATTAGTACTTTGTCAGTCCATTTGTGTATGACATAAATTGGATTAAGATTGGAAGCATCCCGTACCTATGAGCTAGCCTCCTGGTCTGCATCATGGCGGACCTCGGAAGTCGATGTCCATGATTCCTCTGGCGCAATGTTATCCCCAAATCCATTCTGGTAATTGTAGGGAAAGAGAAAAAAAGGAAAAAATCAAGCGATATTAAATCTTTTAATAAATAATAATGAAGATAAATAAAGCGAAGAGACTCGAACGAGGACTTACGAGTTTTTCAGTGTATTCTTTACAAGCTTTCTCATACACCGCTTTCATCTTAGCTGCCTTTTCTGCGCTTGGAGCTTTCTCCTAAGAACGAAAAGGAAAACCACAACATATTGAAGTTAGTAACCTTAATCTGAGGCATATGAACATGAACTCCATTTCAGATTCAGACGAGCAGAAGCAAGATACATGCATTGCAGCAATGCACGAACTGATTCATGATAAGCTTTACAAATTTTTACTAATGTCAGAATTGATTTTGGTATTTTGGTTGTCACTGAATTGTTTGAAGGTGCTACTTGAAGAATGAAATCTTACCGCGTCTGACATGGATTTCCATTTCTCGCTCCCAGCCTTCACGACCTGGATATTTGTTATAATGTAATTGAATTAGTCAGTTTCTTCACTTCTGAAGGAAGTATTACACGAACGTAAAGTTGAAAACCAGAGGAGGTCAAAATCTCACAGCTGCTGCGGATTTTATATCCGGAAATTTCTCCTTGAACATTTTTCTGAAATCCTCCCTATCATCATGCAGAAAATAAGAATTAGACAGCTGTGAAAACAACAAGTACGCAATGCTCGTAAACGAAACTCAAGAAATCGAAACGACTTTAATTATCAAACGCACATGAAGACGAAGAAAGCTGTGGGGGGACGCTTTGGAGCATTTGAGTCCTTCTTCACTTTCTTCGTGGTCGTTTTCTCAGCCTTGCGTTTCCTCATGATTCTTAATAGAACAATCACATAAAAAATGAGTGCAGGATTGAAAACGAGTAGAGTTATATGGAGATAAGAATGATATGCCTCCAACCAGCCATCAAAGCACTAATAAACAGAATACAGGCAATAATAACCAAAAATAGTTCAAATGAACAATTAATTATGCGTAAGTTGTCGACAGTTGATTAGAATTTGAATGTGAATGTTGAAGTCGGTGAGATAAAAAACAGAGAAATCAACAAAAAAAACTCCTAGCATCAGAACAAAAAGAAGCGCGAAGGTAGAGGAGGGGACAAGGAGTGGAAGAAAGCGTAGGGCGAGGATAGGCAGAAGAAAAAAAGACGTGGAAAATACAGAGACGGAGCTGCAGATGCAAAACTAGGAGAAGCAAAATCGAAGATGAAACACGAGTAGCAAATCACAGTAAAAAAGGCAAAGATGAATTGCAGAAATCAATCACAAAAGAAAAGCAGAGCCGAGGACGTAAAATGAGGATCATCGAACTTTACTCCATGGGAGGCTTCTTCTGAGCAACGACAGCGGTTTGGAGAGCTCTCATGGCGAAATTTGGAGTTGGTAGGAAAAAATGGCAGGAAACGAGAGTGGAGAAGGTTATGTATAGAGCGTGGGTGAGATTGTAAATATGGACAAAAAAAAAGAAAAAAGAAGGGAATTAGCATTCATGACAATTAGTTTCACGGCGGGAAAGAAGACTCAACTCTGAAGTACGTGTTAGTTACGTGACATCCATTCAGCACCCGCGGTTAATCCACCCGCCCGCTGCATTTCTCTCCTTTCTTCTCTGTATCCTTATTTCTCCTATCTTCTCAGTTCTCCGTATGGTTCGGTTCCTCGGGTCTGTTTTCTTGTTTCTCGAGTATATTTTGTGATCCTCTGTTTTATGCGTTTCCTAATTGATTTCCCCCGTGTGATTTATTTTATTTTATTTTATGTGTGTACAGGGATGTTTAGATTTTGTTTTAGCATTTTAGTCTAGTTTATTTTTATTTTGTTATTTATAATTTTTACCATAAAATATAATATAATAATTTTATTTTTTATTTTTTTCACATTTTATTTTTTTAGGGTTTTTTCCTATTAAAACTCTTAATTATTGATATTTTTAAACAAAACTTTAAACTACCAACCCTATTAATCTAAACTTTAAACTATAAAAAATCGAACAAATCAAACTCTGGTAGATATCACTATCCGTTCACTTACAACGGATGACCGATCTCCAAACAACAGTCGTTCGTTGTGGAAAGTCATACGTGGCATTGGACACATTGGATCGGCTGCACGACTGGGAGGAGGAGAGTGTTTGTTCCACGTGCGGTGCACTGGACACAAGAACGGACGATCATTGTATAAACACAATCGTCCATTCAGTGTCAGACCCGTGATTTAATAATTGTCATAGGTCGGACACTGAACGAGAACAGACGACCGTTTTATGGAACGGTCATCCGTTCTCGTTCATTATTTAAGAAGATGACCCTTAATGCTGAACACACTGATCTCGAAAATTTTGAAACTTCTAGCGACGTTTTATCTTTCTCTTTATTAGCGACGTTGATGGATCCTGAATCATGGATTGATGCCAACATAGACTGGTATTCGAATGACACGCCCAAATACACTGATTTTTGAGCATTCGATCACTTAGAAGATGATGTAAAAATGGAGGTACAGTCAACCTCGCAAACCCAAAACGAAGAGCTTCGAACACTGGTTGAGTCGGAAGATGAGTAGGCGGAAAGTATACCGGTAATGAAAGAAATTTCTATAGTTTTTTTTTTTTTGGTAAAAAATATAATTCTTTACAGCCCATGAGAAAAGAAATAGTTGAATATTATTTGAATAATGGATATGACATCAAATTCATTAAAAGTGAAACTCGATGACTCACAGCAGCGTGTGAAGACGGATGTGAGTGGCGACTGTATACTTCGATCATGCAAAATGAGCTTACATTCCAAACAAAGAGTTACACCGATTCACATAGATGTGCAAGGAAAATTGAGAATCGCTACGCTACTGCAAAATGTGTGACAAACCATTATTGGATAGATTCAAAAGTCAACCTATATGAGAAATTTCTTCTATTATCGAGACGGCGAGAAAGGATTTGAATGTGAACATTACACCTAGTCTTGCTACAAAAGCAAGAAGCGATGCTCAAAAACTTAATGATGGGAGGGGCGAAGAAGAGTTCAAGATACTGCATTCGTACGTAGTAGAAATATATAGATTGAATCCGGGTAGCACAGTGAGAATACATGGTTACATGGTAGACTCAAGCTACTGCCTACTCATGCGTATTTGAAAAATGTACACGTATATGACCAAACATCGCTACTGCCTTCGGCATATGTACACCAACTTCAAAAGCCAATTTTGGAGCAGAGCGTACAAAGATGCAATGTGAAATGCGGTCAGGGCAACCACAAATTATCATTTTGAGATAGAAATGAGAAAACTGCATCAGATTAACTCGGAGGCCCATGCATGGCTTTGACAAATACAACCTAGCTATTAGGGTAGTCATGTGTTTTTCTCGACTCTCAAGTGCGACATGAGCTTGAACAATTTATGCGAGTCGTTCAATGCATTTCTATTGCAGATCAAGGAAAAATCGATTTTGACCATGTTCAAGATTATTCGAAAGTGATTGATTACTCGCATTATAAAAAACATACGAGAATATGCTCTCGTCAACAGACCTCATATGTACTAAGATAAAGAAGAAGCTTGAGAAGCTAGAATGTACAACTCAAAATTAGCGTTCTACGTTAGCAGGAGGTGCACGATTTGAGATCAACAACGACAACAAATAATATGTTCTCGACCTGAATATAGGCGTGTGCAACTGTTGCAAGTGGGAGCTCACTGGAATCCCAAATGTCCATGTCATTCCATGCTTCCATTTCATAAGACTAGCATCAAAAAATTTTGTCCATCGACACTATCATTGAGCGACATATGTAGAGATGTAATCAAATTTCATTCGTCCTATTAGTGGCGTGAATATGTGGTTGCCCGTAGACGGATTGAGCCCAATCATTCTGCCTGAGAGAAGACACTCACTTGGTAGGGCGAAGAAGAATAGAGTGAACGATGTCGATAAGCCGTCGAGGTCGACAATTTTTAAGAAAAAATCTACGATTTCATGTCATATATGTCAGCGTTATGGGTATAATAGTCGTACTTGTATTGATAAGGAATCCACTTTAAGTGCTGCTGGCACTTCTGCTTCACAAAACATATTTATGGGTTTCCGCACATTTGATGGGAAACGGGTATATTTCAACTTTTTTTTCTCATAAACACATTTTCATGATTTTCTAATATAGTTTTCATTATGTGCAGTAATCTTCTACACACGGCTATAGACGAAGAAACGTATGACTATATTTGAGCTGTAATTTGGTAAAATTTTCAAATAAATGTAATATAGTTTGGTGTTTTTAGAAAATTATTTGTTATAATGTGTGATGTACGTCTATTTTATGATTTAATCCACTAAAAGAACAATAAATCATAAAAGTGTTAGAAAATGAAGAAAATTTATAGATTATCTCATCATGGTATGCTGAATATGCATTCAAATTTTCACAAATCCAATATCGCTTGAAATTTCATTAAAATTATTTTTTTTATAATGTTTAATTTAGTGGAAAAAAAAGTTGAAAATTTGTAAAGAATTTTCTTTATTTTATGTCTGCATCATAGCTAGCCTGCATATTCAAATCACCAAGCAGTTTCAGAATTTCATTGCATAAATGAAATTACATCCAAATAAATTACATCAAACTAAATTGTATGAAATTAAATTACATAAAATAAAATATAGCAAACTAAATTACACTAAACTAAAGTACATAAAATAAAGTACAAAACACAAACTAAAGTGACGGCGGTAATCCATCATCGTCATCAGGCGGGACATCATCGTCATCGGTTGACGGAGCTGAGATATTGTCGTAATCAGCCTCTATCTAATCAAAGATGATTTGCCTCATATCTTTGTAGTACTCCATCATCCCTCTGAGGTACTTTATCGCCTCTGTATAAGACTCTGTCTATCTCACTTCGATCTGGTAGAGTCTGTGTGCGAGAGCCTCGATCTCCGTCCTACTAGCCTTCTGGGCGGACCCCCAAGGGTACCCTGGCTGCGCCATAGCTTCTTCCATATGAACATCCCACGAAATGCAGGCCCCACGATCTCCCTTCAGCGTCCACATCCCATCGGTTTCAACTAGACCCATCCAAACCAAATGAAGTTTGCCAAATATGTTGACTACTAGCTGCGATCTTATCTGCTCTCCAGAAGCCAACTGAATTCCAAATTGTCTGATGATCTTCTAAATCAGTACACCGTATGGCAGGTTATTGTTGCGTGTCCGCCCAATCTCACCCATGTGACTTAAAATCACAAAATCGGGGTCGAAACTCAACCCACAGTACAGCTTCTCCATGACACAGAGATCCATACAGCTAACAAGATCTCTTCGTCCAGAATTGTGTGGGACACCATGTTGTGAACCACTAGAGCTTTAGCATTTAAGTCTTTGGTTCTTGGCTTAACAAACCCCATTATGTTAGAGTTGCGATGGATTTGCCGAATGAACTCCACTCCCTCGGGCAATCCAATAAAAGAACAGTCCCGAGAGGCATGGTAGTATCTCTCCGCTCCTTCTGCGGCAAACCTGATCAACTCATTGACCGTCTCTACAGTAATCTCAATCTCCGTATCCAGGATATACATCTTGATAATTCATGACCTCCCCGTAAAGCTCAAGTTCCCATAAAATAGGTGAATTATTCGGTCACAGCTATCGCCTCGCAAGCTGTAGACCCCATGCAGATTGATTCTGTTGTGCATCTCCTGGATCTCCAAGGACTCCCAACCTGTGAGGTCGGCGGTCTTCGAATGCATCACCGATCGATGTAACAAATTCAATTCAAACTGCTCTCGACATATTTGATTGTGAAATTCCATCGACAAGAACCCAAGCCAATATTGCGGCATGTCTGACGTGACGGTGCCCAACGTTCCGTCAGGCCACCTTGTGTCGCACCTCCTTGCAATGCTGACGGTGCCTGACATGCCGTCAGCCCAACCGTTCGCCTAACAACCAATCTCTCAGCCATTTCATGATGGATTTTGTTCGGATTTTGAAATTTTGGATTTTCAACCAAAAAAGGTTAGGATTTGTGAGGTTTTGGATTAATATCTCACAAAATACCTGGGAATGGAGAAATGAACGAGGTGGGGCGTCAATCGATGGATTTTAGAAAAAAAAATTGCAAATCGACCAAGAGGTTTGTAGTTTTTTGAAGTTTTTTTAGCTGAATGGCGTATGTTTTCTTATATATTGTCGGGGAATGGACAACCATTTTTGGGGTAGTGACCTTCCATTCTTAGACAACAGCCGGCTGCTGTCAGGGTTTTGACTCTCCATTTTCAGCCCTAATTTTAACAACGGTCAGCCGTTGTCGCAGTCATGACCCTCCGTTCTCAGCTCAATTTGAACGGACGGCCGTGTTCTTTAAACGACCGTCTGTTTATCATCTTTGACAATGAAATGAGTGGTCATTGTAAGAACACGGCCGATCGTTCTCGTAATTCTCCGTGAAACGGACGGCCATGTTCATACAACGACCGTCTATTCTTGTGTCTCGTGCAGCACATATGGAATGGACACTCTCCACCACATAGTCGTGCAGCTGATCCGACGTGTCCAGTGCCACGTATGACTTTCCACAACGGACGATCGTTGTTTGTAGATCAATCGTCCGTTGTAAGTTAACGGATAGTGATCGGCTATCCGTCATGATTTGATTTGTTAAATTTTTTATAGTTTAAAGTTTAGATTGTTAAGATTAATAGTTTAGGATTTTGTTTAAAATATACCAATACTTCAAGGTTTTAATTGAAAAAGAAAAAAAAAAACCCATTCTTTTTATTAAATATGTATTTATTAAGTGATTTAAAAAATATTGTAATAAAATTCTTCACATAACATATTATTTTATTTTGAACAGAGGGAGGATGTTTTTCGAATTTCTTTTAATTTATTTTATTTTCTATCTTATTATACGTTATATATCCATCGTTCTATAAATGAGATAATAATTTTTAATTTCTCCTATCTTTTTTTTATTTTCTCACTCACAAAAAAATCCATCATCGTTGCACTATAAAAAATGAAATAAAGAATGAGAAAAACGACATAAGGGGTGGAATCGATTCGATTCAATTTTTTACCGAATTTGAACCGAACCGATTCAGTTTGGTTTTGGAATTGAGAAACCGAACTGAAGGATGTGGAAAACCCAACGAAAACCGCACCTCAGTTTTTTGTTTAATCGCTTTGGCTTTCAGTTCTGTTCGGTTTTGGGTGACAAGTTGTTTTCAGTTTTCTTCGGTTTTGAGTTCGATTTTTTCAGTTTATTCAATAATCAAGAAAGTAATAGTTTTCTGTAATTTTACAACATCGTTTGCAGTATAATCCCAAATACCAGAGATGCCACTCCGTAAGAGAAAACCCTACGAATCACCCACTCTACGATTTCACTCTCTTCAACTTACATTTTCTCATTGATACTCTCTCTTATATACTCTTCTCTCTCTCTCTCTCTCTCTCTCTCTCTCTCTCTCATTGACACTTACTCTTTCTTTGCAGTTCATTCACTTATTAAAATATTACAATATTAATAAATAAATAAACCGTCATAAATCTGAAAAGAATAATTCACAAAATTTATACTAATATTAACAATATTCTTATTGGTTCAAATTTTGAACACCTCAACCCTGCTATCTCGAGCTTGTCCACCCTCTTGCCTTGATTAGCCTTCCTCCATATCCACTAAGTTTAAACAAAACTTAAACTTGGGATCTGGAAGAACTTTCGTAAGACTAATTGTGTAATTCATCGATTTTCTATTCTCAAGTTTAGCAGAAACCAAAGAGCGTATGCAACCACATTTGCATATTTAAGATGTTAAGTTGGTTTCACCACTCGTTTAGTCTTATCTTGTGTGAATTGCTAATTCATCATTCTTCGTTCTTCCGTCGAGCCCTCTGATTCAGAAGTCACTCGCTCAGTTTGCTGACCATCTACTTAAGAAACATTCCTAGAGCTACTTTTATTCAGCTCCTCTTGAAGGACAGTTTTTCCCGCTTCACTCAGCCCAGTTTTTATCTCCAGAGCCGACTTCTTTTGAAATACTATTTTCCTTGCCTCCCTTAGACTAGTTTTTGTGCCTAGAGCTGACTACTCCTTAAGCACTATTTTCCTTGATTCGCTTGAATGTTCGAGCCTCAAATGCCATGATCGAGTATTTTCTTTCACATTTTTAGCAATATTTATAGAATCGCTAACAACAATTTTACAATTCAGGAAATATAAATCATTTACTTAAACCCCCTTCATCACGATCATCGACCCTTTAATGATTTTCATGCATTGTTTTTTAATTTTCACCATGTAACTAGAATCATCAAACATGTCAATTGATAGAAGGTTATGTCTAAGCTGAAGAACATACCTCACGTTCTAGATTTTCTAAACGCATCCATTGAACATCATAATATGCACCAAACCATTACCTTGTATGGTGAACGATTTTTGTTACCTAGTAGCATCTCTCCACCTTTACATGGCTGGAAATTTTGAAGTCACTCTTTCCTTGGATTCATATAAAAAGAACACTCCGAATCAATGACCCATTGATTACTAGAATCATTTGCTAAAGCAACAAGAACATCCAAAGAGTCATAATCATCTAAGACCACCGAGGCATCACCAATCTCGATTACCTTCTCGACCATCCTTCTCTTTCGTTCATTGCAATCTTTCTTAAAGTTTTCTTCCTTTTTGCAAAAGAAACACTTCCTACCTTGTCTGGATTTTGACCTCGCCTTATTATTTGAGTTCTTCCATGAACCGTTAAACCCTCACCATTCGAAGCTTCTTTATGCCCAACTTTCCACTAAAGCTTCTTTGAATTGAGTGCAACCTTCACCTCTATCATGGTTAGGGTTTGCTTCCCGTAAAGTATAGTGTCGACGAAATACTCGTACTACTTCGGTAGAGTGCGCAACCAGATATAGATTGATTCTCTTCTTCAATCTTGACTTCAATGCTATTCAAGTTTATTATTATTTAAAAATTTAATTGCAACGAAAATTAATACAAATTATCCTTGAAACATCATCAATTGAAATACTAAATAAATTTTGCTTATTTAAAATGATAGTAAAATGTTGAAAACATGAGCAAATATAATCATCTGACACAACAACAATATTTTCATCCTTTCCTTTTGCATGTTCACTCGCCTTTAAAAGATTTTTTTTTTATCAATATCAGTTCCTCTTTAGGTAAAATTCACATACAATAAAAATTAATTACGAAATAAACTCAGTAAATGAAAATACGTACACATGAATTAATTACATACATTATTAAATTTTATGCTTGAAGTTATATATTGATTGAAACTTATTTTTCAACCTTATTATGCATTCAAACTTTCAGAAAATTAGCACTTTCTTACTTTGATAAGATTTCATTAGTCATCTCATATATATTCTGTATTGAGGCTTTCACTACCCATCTCATATATATACCATGTTCTTCGTCAATATCATTTGATTCTTGCTTTCATGCACAATGTTCTACAATTTTTATTTTCTTATGTTCATAGATTAGTGTTTATTTGCATCTGTCCAGGTAAAGTATCATAATTAAATAATAAAATTAGAACAAAAAAAAAAGAGAATTAAAATATATGTTCTGTGATGTCAGGTTGATAGCCAAAAACGTTGAAAGCCTAAGGTCATTACTTACTTGGATTCCAAGAGGGTATGAGTTACCGATTTTTTTCATGCCTTTGAGTAATCTTTCATGTCTAATAATTTATTGTAGTTAAATTCCCTCTTAGGTTCTAAAATGTATTTTGAACGAAGAATATAGAAATTTATTATTGATAGATCTTAAGTCAATTAGATATTATTATGGATTATTGGAGACATTTTTGGTTTATATCGATCCTAGCTCAATTGAGTCGGGTCTAGTTGAATGGACCATTTTGGTTCGGTTTAATTTGGTTGGACCGGTTTGGAATAAGCATCTGAACTCTTATTTTCTCCTTCTGCCACCTATTCTTCTACATACGAGATGTTAGAGATTTCTTTGCATGAAGAATCTCTTCCTGTCGTTGAGAGTGACGTTGCTAATAGAAGATGGTTCGCGTGCAGGAGATGGTTCGGTCAAAAGGAGCCCTTGCTGTTGCAGAACAGGATTCGACTGCGAGAGAGATTTTTGACGGAAGAAGATTGGTCAGTCTCGTTCATGGCCAGATTAAGGCAGTTTGTGAGGGTAGAAGGTTGAATACGGTGGTTCCGACGAGGTAAGTATCTCTGGTTACCTCTATGAGAAGGTTGTGTGTTTTTACTCATGATAATTTGTTTATAAAAATTATAATTTCATTTCATCTACTTTAAGAAAAGCTTAAAACTTTATTAACCTTGTATTGGCCATGATCATAAATCATATCTAACTTGCTTTTTAATGTCTTTTTTTTTATATATATATATATATGATAAATTGCAGCATTTAATAAAAATATTATATGCAACTCCTCAACATTAAATATTTATGAAATTTATTTTTCATATTTTGAACTATTTCACAAAATATATCATAATTACAATAATTAGAAATTATAAACAATTAGTAGCAAATAGTAAAGAATGTGCTAAACATAGGACTATATATTCTTAGTTTGCAAAGAGTTAATATTAAAAACTATATTTCTAATTTTTTAAATAAAAAATACTAAGATACTCAAAAAACCATCACGAAAATATAATTCTAATGACGATGTAATATAAAAGCTCAAAAATCTCTAAGGAAGATTATTAGAATCATAATTATCCAAAGTCAAACAGTATATTTCAAAAATCTCCAAACATAACACTCATTAGTTGGCAAATATAACTCCTTAATTGATCAATTAATTATTTATAATTTATCATGTTAATATAACAAATTAATGAGAATAAAAAGTTAAAATCAAATGGTAAACAAATATCATTCTATTTTGAATAATATATTTTCATTCTTAATAACATTTCCTACTACATTATTCATAGGAAGAGATTCAATCATGACAAAAAATAATAATAATTGGTAAATACAAATTCTATTTTTCATAAAAAAAAAAAAAACCTAATTTAATTAGCGGATATCATATATTGGAAGTTAAACATATTTTTCCCCTATAATTCTCCCAATAACTTTTTATTTGTCTTTTTTTAATTTTTTTTTATGACACATCTTTACCATGAACAACGAAAAACTCAAATTTTCAAAACAAAGTCAATGAAAATTTGACCTTATCCTGTAGCCAATTTTGACATACTAACACTTTGGTAGATAAATTGCCTTTCCTAGCTTCTTTCAATTGTAAATATTCAACATTTTTTTTACATGAATAAGTTATGTCTTCTGACTCTCTTTCTACTAAAAAAATG
>CM039528.1:1756896-1842956 GCA_022433055.1 Begonia peltatifolia | reverse complement strand
TATATATATATATATATATATATATATATATATATGTATGTATGTATCTTATTCTCGATTATTACTGGATGATGTATGCATACTGACCAATAAACTCCATAGCACTGGATGATGTATGCATACTGACCAATAAACTCCATAGCATTAACTTATTCTTCATTAAGATAGAATCTATTATTCATCCCAACAAAGTATAAATAATATCAAACAAACACAAAATTCAATCTAAAATATGAAAATCCAACACAATCACCAAGGGGATACACCATCTCCACGTGCTTCTTTCCTTTTCCCATTTGAAATTTCAACCACCAAAAGGGAATTATGTCTTCTAACCTATCTATTAAAATGATGGTAGTTCTGAAAGTGTAATTAAAAATAAGTATATCACAAAATTATGAAATAATCTTGCCTCAGGTAAGAAGCTTGCCGTCTGCCTTCTGGGAGAGCAATCTGTAATCAAACTTTCCTGGTCTTCTTTCTGAGAGAAGTAATGCCTGACCCTGACCATCTAGTCTCATGTCCTGCACCATCAGTTTCATCAGTGCCCATGAAAGAATTAGGTTAGGCAGGTAGTGAATGATCAAAACCAGTGAAAACCTTATTGAAAACAGGAGAAAACAATTCTCTCTTCGCTGCTGAGAAAGCATATTAAATGAAATTGAGGTCATCAAATAAGTAGGTTTGAAATGATTGCAAAGGTTCACAAATCATTGCTACCACTCGTGTTTTTCTTTGCGGGATTGTATACGCTAAATTCACCAAAGTCCCTTCTACCACTGGCAAAAGAAAGCACCCACAATCAAATTACAATATGATTGACGCATAAAATGAAAAGCAATCAGCCAATGCGAGAAGTGGATATCTAAAGCAGAGAAGGTGGCTATAAAATAAGTTTTGTTAAAGAAAGAAGGGTTAAATTCATCAAAGAAATACGTTGTGATGTGCCTAAGCGGCCTACTAGCTTAAACATCACCCAATGTTGGCTTATTTGAAACAGTAAGTAATATAAGGCTACCTGTGATTTACATCCCAGCCAGAAGGTAAGAAACGTGGATGAACGGCTTCGACAAATACTTGTCTCCACCTTTGACAAAATTGCCGGATGCCATCGTCACCATAATCTTTCAATATCTGATCCACAACTTGTTTGCCATGAGGTCCATGTCCTAATAGAGATAACTTTGAACTGAGTTTTGGTTGCTCACTTGCATCGGATCCATTAAGAAGCAGGTTTTCACTCTTGCAGCTCTCTTCAACTTTTACAGAGCACGCATCCTGACCATAATCTATATTGTCATTGGAATCTATGCACTTGTTAATAGCAGCAGCTTCGTCATCAGGCCCAGAATAAGAATGAAAGGAAGAGTTTTCATATTCATCCTCTCCTATGACTTCACCGTTTCTGCCAAATGGTGAATTTGTAACGTGTACATCACTGGGAATGACAGCAGAGGATCCCAAATCCAAATTACCAGATGAGCCAATTATATAAGTATTGCGTTTCTGCTCAGAATCTGGAAGAATACTAGGCATAGAATGTTTTAAAGTTATACCCCGCTTCTTCTCTAGTCGTCTTCTCTCATGGGGACTCATGCCAACCAGCAGAGCTTCTTCCAAATCCTTTTCAGATATCTCTCTTCCTCCATAGTACCTCACGACAATCTGCAAAAAATGCAAAGCTAAAATCTTCATAAACATCATCAATTTTTTTTTAGTAGCTGGGTTATAGAAAACTCTGTAAGAATATTCAGCCATACCTGTGTCAATTCCTCACGACGCTCAGCTGGCATTTTTGGTCCGTGACGCAAGAGGGCCATAGCAGATGTTCGCAGTTGCAAAGGGGACACTCCAGCCTCCTTCGTGGTGGACCTCAAGTAATATGGTCCAGATAAAGCTTTGGTTTCCCTGGAATCGAAAACTTTACTGACAAAAAGTGGAATTCCAAATTCTGCGGCAACTGTTTTTTTGTACTTCTCGGCAGCAGCATGGGCCACTTCATGACAGTCGACACAAAGTAGGACAATATCATGAGAACGGTGACTTTTCAAGAGCTCGGGAAAGTGCATTCTGTAGCAAGAGGGAATAATTCTGTACCGTAAGTAGTGATTGCCTTCACCACATCCAACACATATATTTCTTTTACTCTGAATATAGAAGTCATTACCCTCGTCTTCCGGACGGCCTTTGGGTTCAAAAAGAAGCCGTATGGCCGGAGGATCTTCTTCAACAAGTTCTGCTAAATCTCGGTGAATATACCTGTCGGCAATACCGCTAAAGTTTTAAAGTTTGAAATTAATTCATTTTATAAGTAGAATTAACCATTATTCAAAGACATTTTGCAATCTTATTCTAAGAAATGAAAGCACAAATATGCTCCTTATTTTTTATTTCCAACATGGTATCAAAGCCTATTGGCGGTTTTTTTTACTCAGACCCAAGTTTCATGTTTCCAGCCTCATCTTCCCATAGAATTCTGCCTTCATTTTCTTGAGCAATTCTCCGCAACGCCAAAGGAAACTGTTGGAGAAGTCTATAGAGCTCCTATTGAGCCTCCTTCCTCTTCTTCTATTCCTTCTAATGATTATCCTTCTTTACAAATCACTATCCTGGCGATTCATTAAATTATCACAATCTCAAAAGCTTAATCTATTAGGTCTGATTGAGATTAATTAAAGTATTCATATCATTTGTAACATTACCCCTGAAGTGTACTCCTAACATTAACGGTCTCCATATGTGTATATATTTTTTATTATATATCAAACTGAAGTGATGAGAAATAAAGTTGAACAAATGATATCTTACTCTAATAACATATTAATCACCACCCATATAAAAAAAAATTAAATTATCGGGATGAGATAATAAATTTTGTACCTTTGGCAGTCTCAATCTGTAAAACTTTTTGTTCGAGCTAAGGGAAAACTTTGTTATTTAACTTGCTTTTATAAAGCTACATCAAGGTATGATCCTTTGTCTTTATTAACTATACCTATTTGAAGATGATAATGGCCGTATAATATCAAAAGGAAGATAGTTTGTGTAGAAATAAAAATAAGCATACTAACCATTCAAGCTTCCTGCGATCACAGTAGCATAGGAGCCTTCCATCATTTGCATAGATCCGGCAATTATGATAAACGGGAGATTTGCAAGAAAATTTCTGAACAAACAGCTCTCGAGAATTCCTCTTAGCAATACGCCTTACATTCTTGATTCCATAATGTTTAGATGGTAATGTCACCTTCTGGTTGTAGTTAAGTAACAGAGCATAATTAAATATGGACAGCGGGCAGCTCCCTTTTGACCCAAGGCACTTCTGTAAAATATCCATAAAAATATTATCATGGTCATCAATTTTGTGGCGGAGGAGATAATAAAAGTCATCCAAATGACTGCTAACGACAGGAGAGGGAGATGGTAGGACACTACAACTCAAATCCACACTCTGATCTGCTTTTGCAATCGTGCCAACTATTTCTGCTGCAGTCAATGGAGCATGGTCAGCAAGAGAAGCAATAGCCTGATCTGACAACACAAATCTCAAGCTCTCATCATGCACTCGAGCCTGATAGGTATCCATTGGAGCACATCAGATTTATATAAACGACAAGGATCTTCAATTGTGCATCACAATGAAACAAGAACTAATTAATTACAACCACATAATAAAGAAAATCACAGATATCTTGCTCAATGTATAAGAATCTAGAATCAACCTTTTTGAAGTTCAATAACACACTATACAATTGCCAGCTCAATATTCCATATTTGATATGCAATTATCATATTTATGCAGATCAATGTTAAATTGCTTGGCTTTGGTCATAAATGAGTACTCAACTATAGATCATTTTGTGTTTTGGGATGTTCAATTTTCACATCCCACACACGTGAATAACGAAAATGACCATGAATAATTAGTTTCAAAGCAATTTCTAATAGAAATTTTGAAATATATACATCTTCACAGGTAATAATAGTACAATCTTTTCCCTTTGTATGCTTACTCTGAACTTCTATAGTAATATATGCGTTGACATTATTTCAGTTACAGTACATAGTCATATTTTTTGCATAATAATGAACTGTATAAATTGGATTACTTTAAAATGACTTTATTATCATTTGTACAATCTTATAACTTGTATTCAAACTTAAAGCAACTGTAACTTACCATTAAATCTCTCCACGCACATAATCTCCTCACAATGGCGACGAACTGAACATAAAACAACTGATACTTTTATTTCATGCATTAATGCCTATTTACCGGGTAAGTAAAATAACATAGAAATTAGAGAGCATCAAACCTGGGTTTGACAAGAAACCAATGAACTACTTCTGTGGCCATTTAAATGTCGTGATGATATAGATGATGCGGCACTCTCTCCAGGAGAAGTTTCAATTTCTTTTGTGTAGACTTGCAAACACACCATATTTGAACGCTGACTGGCCTCACGAACAAAATGGAATTTGTCATCGGAACAAGAGTTTTCTGATGCATTAGTAGACTTAGTGCTCTTATACTATAATAAAGGGTAGATATAGTACTACAATTAATTGATGAAAACAATAGATAAAGTTGGAATATCCACGTAGCAGCAACCAAAAATAAACCACCCATTGCAAATTCAACGATGGTGAAAAGCTTGAGGTTAGACAATTTCAAGCAAGTCAATATTTTAATGCTGAGGCTGGTTTATTAGAGCTGGATTTTAACATTTTAGCACATTTACAGAGCTTAATTTCTACCGTAAACACCCATTCAACCTAGATATGAGATTAATCATAATTTTAGATTTGAGTCATACCAATATCACGTTGTTTAAGCTCAGCAACTAAACAGTTAGCTATATACAAAAGATAATGGGCATCTGTTTGAGCATACTCCACCATTTCCAAAGGCAGGGGTCGTTGCCGCCAGTCTTCACGCTGCAAAGAAAAAAGAGAAAACACATGACTTGGATTATCAACGGCGATATGGAATAGGTTTTAATGCTTTTCAATGAGCCTCGCATCGTGTGGAGCATTTTTTAAGCGTGCAAAATACGTCAGATCATTTATCAATCTTGTAATATAAGATTATTATTATTTGTTAACTTTTTTGAAATCAGAGCTTTAATAACAATAAATAAAATTTAACCCAAATATATAGAACTGATGTATAATGAATATGGATATAATATCAAATGATTGTGTCACATACTATTCAAATATCTAGCATTCGATGCTTAACACATTAAAACTTTCAGTTAATATCATAGTGCTTCTCTATTTCAATTCAACACTGTCTATCACTTACACTCGCAGCTTTTCTAGAGTAGATGGCCTACTCTTCTATTCATTCATATCTCTCATCTAAGAAGAAGACGACCCCATAATATAACAGGACTTTTACAGAAGGGAAAATTAAGAAAAATAGTGGAAACTCATGGAGAAAAAAAAGATACCAGGGTTCATTTCACAGTCATTTCCTAGTAACAAAGTCAAATAATTAGTTTACGATCAAACAGACATGAAGATAAAAACAACTGCTGGGCAAGACAAACCTGTAACATCTTGTTTGTGTCTACACCACAGTACGTTTCAAGTAAGTACGCCAGCGACTTCTGTGGTTTTGACAACACCTCACATGCCTGCTAAAAAAAGAAAAAAATTAATCACATGCAAAAGAGTTTTAAGCCCTTATTTCAATGAATTTTTATATGAATTCCTTCTAACTAGATGGATTACATAAAAATGTCATCCAATGGAAGATAGAAAAGTAATAACTGAAAAGACTAACCTTTGCAGTGTCAAACAAATTAATAATGTAAATGTGGAAGTCCCTCTGTAACCAGAGAACATCATTATCGGCCCCATGAAAAACCTACAACACAACTTATTTCATGAACACTAAAACAAAAATCAGTTCTTAGCATCGTGCGTCAAATAGCCAATGCGGAGATCGGAAGGGTGATATTGTGTCGCCTCAACATGATTTTAATACCTTACAAATGTTGCCATTGGCAAAGACTGGACGAAGAAGACACATTGAATCATGTAAAGCAATTGTGTCCACCAAATAATCTTCTTTTGGAGTAGAAATCTATTACATTTCATAGAAACAAAAAGTACATGGAAATAAGTGCATCATATTTGACCAACAAAAATATTCATAGAGACCTAGAACATGCTAATTACATTATAATAAACACAACAATTACCTGGATTAAAGCAGTGAAACCTAAATAGGATCGCAAACTATGTTGCTCGGTGTCAACAGCAATGGAACTCTCTTTACCCAACATACCAGCGAGTTTCTCTAACTGTGATTCAGTCTCAACCCAAGTGTATGTTTCAATCATTTTCAGATCAGCATTTTCAGACATAAAAGTGAATTCAAGCTGCGGATTTTCCAAAAAGGACGTGATTTCTGCCTCATAAGGATGTGAGTTTGATTTGCAATCTGCCAAAACACAATAAACTTAGCTCTTCACTTTTCACATATTTAGTTCTGCTTGGCAGCTAGGAGATTCAATGAAAGCTTCCAAAAACAGATGCCTTCATAGGAAATAATAATCATTGACAAATTTGAGTTGCATTTTTATCTCCAAAGAAAAAATTACATCAATTTGGTAAAACCTTCACTCTTCGCAAACTGGAGGAAAGAAAAACAAAAAGTTTCTTTCAACAAGTTCTCAAAGAAACATATATGGCTTTCCGCTCTTGTCTCTCCACACAGTAACCCAGCGAAATTTCCTATCTCATTTTCATCATTCCTCATTTTCAAATGTCCCAAAAACATATTACTCACAGAAACGCTAAATTTCAAGTCTCAAACCCTACCGTTCTGAGAACTGTCGAGCTTCAAATGCTTAAACTGAGAGTGCGAATTGTCCGCATAGACTCGTTTGAAATTGAACTGAGGCATCGGTTCATCTTGCAAATAACACCGATTCCGATTACACTTTTGCTTCCTCCGTCTTCTGTTGGTGAAGAATATAGCAAGAGCAGCTAAAGAAGCAACAGTAAGAGCGATTTTGACTTTGTCTCTGTACTCCATTTTCAAACTAGCTCTTCTACTCTGGATTTTGCTTTCCTTTTATTTCTGTTTCTTCTCCCTCTATGATCTCATGGCGGCGCTCTCAGCTTCGGCAGTTCACCGCATATCGACGCGTCGTTTTCTTACAGACGACAGCTGGGAGATGTCACCTCTTTAACTTTTAAAAGGGAATCCGAGTATTAGGCAATTGGACGAGACCCCCTTCTTCTGTCCAGTTTGTAACCAGATCTGTATATTCTCCAGGGGACAAAAAGGGGACGATAAAAATCGGAACTCGCTAAGTATTTTCTTTTGAAAGGGTTTCGATCGATCAACGGCAGAGTACAGGACTCGTCGGAAGAACGCTGACGTGCAGAATTTGCATCACCCCTCCAGAGGATGATGTTGTTCAAACTACGCCTTCACTTCGTGCACAAAGTAGGGTGATACGTATTTCTTCGTTTCTTTTTGCAGTCATGAATGGTTATCGACCTTATGAATGCGTTTGTTACTGGAGTTTTGGGTTTTTTTTTTCTCCCATGGGCGACTTGTCTGTGGCCAAAATACTGGAGGGGTGATGCATCCATTCTTCTTTCCAGATGGGTTTTCTCCATTAGCACCAGGGGTCTATTTGTTATTTCACGTCTAACGAGTGCTCAAAGAGTACACCAAATAAGTCAATGTTAAAGCTTATTTAGTCAATGTTAAATAGATAAAATGATACGATAGAAATCATTCTAAAAATTAATTCAAGTATTAAGAAAATCTACTCGTATTATATACTAAATTTTTATTTTTTTCTCTGTCGATGTGGGATATTCAATATCCGCTCACACGCTTACTGTGATAAGTGTTTCTTCTACATCTAGCGTGTTAGCTCATGTGAGGTCCTCACATCGAGTGAAGAAAGTAGAAACAAGAAGATGAAAACTAAAAGAGTGCACAAACGTTGAATTCCAAAAGTAGTGTTGGGGCGTAAACGTCTAGGTATGTAAAGTAGAAGTCCACTTGAGGCAAATCCCTGTCAAGCTTAACTTGCGAACGCCCAGACTTAAATATTGAGTGTCCGAGCAATCACCTATTTAATATGATAGGTGATTCATTCATGATTGTTAATAATGAAAGAAACATTGACTTTTAAATTTGTCTAGGTGTCGGTTTTCACCATTTGAGAGAATTATATCAGCTTTCTATAAATTGTGAATAAGTGAAAATATTATTATAATTCTTTAAAAGATAAGTTTGTGAATTCAACAATTGCATCCCCTGACACACGATCATCAACCAATAAATATTACTTTTCACAAATTTTACCTCATAATTATTTTTCAAAATATAATATACTAATTCTTCTCTAATTGTTTTCAAATAATCATGCTTCTTTACCAAACAAAGATTCAAAGAACAAGATTCGCGGTGAAGACTACTCTCTCAATCATCATCTTCTGCGTCGCACAATGAAAGAAATTTATCGTCTAGAGATATCGAGATTGAATGCACCTGTTTCAGGGATATCAGGGTTCTAATCGAATGAATAAAGTTCATCATCTAGACATACTGAGACTGAATTATGAACTCATGAAGCTTCTCATATCACTTTTGTGACAATCGTGGAGTGGTGCTTAGGCAACGAATGGTGTTTGCTTCATGGTTCGCGAGCAGTTGGAGAATACCGCCTTGTGAGTGTAGGATTAGTTCAAGGCATTTGAAGATGTCTTACTCTAGGACTCGAGTCATTCAATGAACCTTCTTCTAAAGGAACGGATGCTACAAAAAAATTGTCCTTATTGAATCTTTGTGCAAATGATCTCTAGAAGAGATGGTGATAATTGAAGGGTTACTCTGATATCAATTTATTTATGGCTCACCACGGATCGTGACGCAAATGCACCTCTTTATTAGAATTAATATATTCCTGATTACTCACTTCTTCCATGTTTGAATTAACAAGGCATTTACACACCAACTATATGACCTAATTAGTTACTAGAATAGACTCATTTCTCTCTACTCATACTCCATCGATATAATTCAGTAACTAAAAATCAAACACTTTGATTCTCTCCATTCCTTAGCTTCACTTGAACGTCAATAATGAAATAGGTAAGCTGACTATGATAAAGAAACTCAAATTATAAGAAGAAAATGCACAAAAGCAAATGCAACATTATCCTTGTCAGCATATTCCCTCTCGTTCGCTTTCGTTTGATGTTGTTCATTGTCTTCATATTCGGGTAGAGAGTTACGATCATCATTTGTACAGACAGCTGCAATCTTCGGGGTAAAGGGAGCTGTGATTGTCGTCATACAGAGAGCTTCGACAATCGCTAGGGTTAAGACAAATGGGGAGAAACGTATGATTTTGAGGTGAGGGAGAATCACAGAATCGAGTAATAACACTATGATTCTGAAGTTGAAAAATGGAGAGAAACGTATGGAGGAGAGAGACATCCTCAGAGGAGGGTTTAGGGTTGGCAGAATTGCAGTGGGTGTCCAGTGTCCTGTCCTATTAAAGGGTAATTTAAGTTTGATTGTGTTTTGCCGCCGGATTTGGCTTCAGCTTTACATATCCCGACGTTACCGGCCAAAATTACTCCAAGGAGTGGTCGTCCATGGATTAGACTGCAGACATCGAAGAGCTAAAAAAGTGTATCAAGAATGGGATTCCGGATAGAAAATGGAGCACCCCAGCTAGACGACCGGGGTCAAAGGTGGGCACGCATAACGTATTTTAATAGAAAAAAAACCACTGGAAAAAAAGTTGTTATGATTTAATTACGTGTCATTACATTACATGATTATTTGAAATAATTGATTATTTAATTTATTAACAAGCCAATAAAATTATTTATTAAATTCAGATTTATGAGATCTGATTTGAGTAAAGGCTTCGAGGATGTAAACTGCGACCCAAGGCTAAAATCTTAATGTTGAAAGATCGTGATTAATTATGCGGTATCGTGGAACACTAAATGTGACACTGATAATAAATACGATAATAAACAGTACAAAAATACAGAAAATAAAGAGACACGAGGTTGATAACACAGTTTGGTAATTGCCTACATGTGCAGGGCTACGCCTAGATTTAAAAATAATTTACATAGTTAACAAAGTTACAAGATACCCAGTCTAACACAGTAAGACTCTCTCTTCTCTTTATCGTCGCCTCTTTCTAACTGTTCCAGTGAATCTGTTTTGCGAGCTCCGCTCATTTTGAAATCGATCTCTCTCAGAATCTGAACGCAACAAATCCCCTTGTTGATGATAACCCCTCTCGAAATTTAAATGTGACAAACTCCCCTTGTCGATGATGACTCCTCCTGAAATCCGTGTATGGCAAGATCATTTTGCCTACGATCAGAACTCCTCCCGAGTTCCAGACAGCCTCCTCCCAAAACTGAGTTTCAATGAAGATAACAAGGAAAACACCTTTGACACCGCCAATGACACTTGTCGTTGCCTTCAGATGTAATCAAACAACACATTCAGAAAATAATGAATCCAACCAGAACAGAGTGTGTATAACAGTCTTTTAACAGGTCGAATAAATAACAACTCACCTCCACACATAAGTGTGAAGGAAGAAAGAATAACTCCCAGCACACGTAATTAAGAAACGAAGAATAATCTGCCGCACTGCATTTTATGAGAGAGGAATGCTTAAATATTATTTGCATCGAATATTTTTGTTTTTGATCTTCAATATTCTTTCCAAACAGATCGCACAGAGTAAGGTAATCGAATCTCATAAAAATCGGATCTGTGACATCAGGTATGACATTTATGGAAAATAATGCCTACTTAATAAGAATGTATCTCATAATTCTTGTGATTATATATCTTGCTATAATCCAGCAAACAATTATTAAATCAACTTTCCAAAATCGATTTTCAAAAATAACACATATGGAAACTCCAAACAACTGACGAGCAAACGAATCAAGATCAAATCTCTTATATACTGTGATCTTGAATCTCGCTGTAATCCAGCTTAACAAACTCGTAATCTTCAAATCAGCTTTCCAAAATATACTATCATGATAACTTGTTCTCCAAGTAACATCCTTTCATAAAGATTCGATCTTCCAAAAATAACAAATTTTCAAAATTCAAAATATTCCAATTTTAACTTCCATGGATATTTTCTTGATCTCCAATATATTCTAGAAACTAATTTTCAAAATATAACAAGATAATTTCTTGATTTCTAAGAAATCACTCTCTAATTATAAAATCTCATATTTAGAATAAAATTTAAATTTTCTTAATTGTTATTTGTTAAAAAATTAATGTCAACTATATTTGTATTTACAAATGTAAACAACTTACATTATTTGAGCCGCAACTCATACTATATTTAATATTGTATAGGTTTTCTCTTCTGAAAATATTACGAAAATCCTTTGAATGATGGGGTTACGACTTCAATGTTAAAATGAGTTTCTCCATAATTATTAGTACAATTTTTTAATCAACCTTTTGAGAATTTTGAGAGAAAATTCCAGGGTTTTCCGTGTTAATTTTTTAGAAACATTCTCTAAGAAACAATTCAATCTTGTGTTGAGGATCTTATAGTTTGTGTAATCTTGTTGTATTTATCACGCACACATATGTTTATTTAAGGTGAGAAATATTGACAAAGAAGATCGAAGGTTTCAAATATTGAATAGATTTTTCTCACAACTGCATTTTTTACCCTTGTGAAGCCTATTACAAAGTATAATCTTTGATCCTTCGTATTAGGTTAAAAATAAAATACTTTTGCACAAATAATTATTTACATATTACTAGGCAACGTGCTCGTCTTTCGTGGATCTGATCATTATTTAATATGGCTCTAAATAGACTAAAAAAATTTTATATTCTTAGGTAACCAATTATAAAAAAATTTAATACAATTTTATATTATTATTCATATAATCATATAAAAAATATATATGAATTAGAGTGCGACTCCACCAAAAATTTATTTATTTATGTAATCAATGTACTGCCCTTTTTCGCATCATAAAAAGGTTTTAAAAATAGAGGAAGAAAAAAAGGTGAAGAGCTAATTAATGCTAATGTTTATGTTTAAAAATAATGAGATCTAAATGCAGCAGTTACAACATCCAACCAAAAAAAGACAGATTAAATAATTATAATTTGCAATAAATAAATAAAATAAATGCATTAATTAGAAGAGCAGCTTATTTTCACAAAATTGTTATATGCAGTAAATGAAATATCTTAATTTCGAAAACAAATATAATTTGTTTATTTTATGCACCGTGGGTGGCATATCAAACGCTTTTTCTATAATGATAATTTATCCATTAATTCGTTAAATCAATTTTGTTATATGCTATAAAAGAAATTAATTCTTAATTTTGGAAATAAATAAATTGATTTTCACGGAATTTTGGAATTGGCTTATTTTATCAAACGGTTTTCTTATGATGATAATTAATTCATTAACCCCCAAGTCTTTCCTTAATTCATTAAATCAATGACATTAATACTCTAATGAATTACTAAATCTTAATTGTCCATAGTGGTTCTTCCTTCAACAATGGTGAAGGAATTCATGATAATTAATCATCATCAATTATCTAATGAATTATTAAATCATAAATTGTTAAAAAAAAAAGAAAGTAAAACAGTCCTCTTTTATACATGTAGGCAGATAACATACGTAAATTTATGTTCATGGCAAATTATTTCAAGATACATGGTAATATCTCGACCAAGAGATGAGTCTAATAGAAATGCCGAGTCAATGATTCGATACTCGAAGATGAACTTATCGTCAAGCTTAATGTTTGATTCGCAGCGGAAGATTTGAACACAAATCAAAGTCATAACCTATGCGAGATGAATTTAAGTTTACATAGTGATTACAAAAACAATAGTGCGATAAATAAATTCACAGTGCGACAAATCCAAGAATCCATCATCACCCAAATAATCTTAATAGACCAAAATAGAATCATGTTCTTATCGAGAAACTAAATAAGACGTTCAGATAAAGAAAATTGGAAATGAGAAACCACCACCAAACTCCAACTATTAACTGCTCTTTTTCTTATTTGGGAAGAAATGGATCGTTGGAATGAGTGACTAATTCAGTATGATACTTATACTAAATGCAATGAATGTAAAATATCTTTTGATCTTTTACTTTAAATCATGATCTAGATTTACAAATATATTTTTAAGAAACATCTTAAGAAACAATCTTCTATAAGCAACTTATGAGGCAATATTCAAAACGTTGTTATATAAATAGACAATTATACTAAAATAGACTACCATCGTAATATTGGTTTAAATTCAATTCCAGTGAAAAAAATAGATAACTCAAAGACCTCTCTGACATATTGTCAAAAAAAAATAGCGATCCAAAAATTCAGCAGCATCTCATAAGCCATAAAAAAAATGAAAGTAACGGTAATCTTAAGATTCAACAATGTCACTCGGGTGGCCAGCAAACAATGTCTACGACGACACCAACAGTGAATCGTAATCAACAATTATACTCTAATCAGGTTTAGAGATTCAAAACACAATAAGCGTTTCATCACTGTCCTATCACCAATTTTCATAAAATGTAAATAAAACAATCTTCAAACACCAGAAAATGTGATAAGAGATAGTCTTGTGATACTTTGACATCGAAACCATCCAAAGCATAAAAAAAATTCATTCTCTAGTTTATATATCACATAAAGAAATAACATATCATGCTTCAATGGTGAATGTATAAAACATGAGTGCATATACATAAAAGACTGATGTGCTGGCGACCAAACCTTGTTAAGTTTTTCCATAAGTGACAACTTACCAAATTTGAATTTTGAAATCATGCAATACAATGCAATAAAGTATAAATATCTACCTCAACAATGATCGCTTTTCTTGCGAACAAGAGCAACAACCTCTGGTACAATCTCATAATCCACAAACTTGACAAAACTTATCATAAACCAATATCAAAAATACTCATTTCAAACATTAAGGGAAACATGAATTGATCTTATACTGAGATTAAAAACCCAAGCCAAAAGAATACTACCAATGATTGCGATCAAGGGTAGACTCTTCAAGGCATGCATTGACCATTGGTCAGCTTTGTCTAGGTAGGATTCGACCTTTTAGGCCGGGGTCGACTTTTCAAGGCATATGTCGACACTTGTTCGACTATGCTAAAATAAGTATCGACCGATCCCCATACGGGTTGACCTTTACAAGTGTCGATCGACACTTTTGTGATTTCTGCCGACCGAAATCCACGGAAACGCATTCCATTTCCATCGATTTTGACACCAACCAGTTTAAAAGCCTTCACACAATATTTATCTACCCAAACAATCAAAGAATTCAAGTTTTCTCGAATGTAAAACTGATGTTAACCCTAATTTATAAACTCGAAAATAGAAACAGAACATAACTTACCCACGAATGTCTTTGCTGAAACTCAAGGAAAACAACGTTGAATACTTTGATCGGACAGAAACTTTGAATCACCCTTTCCGCTTTATCCTTGTTCTCTCATGCGGCACCTTTTGATATATTTTAAATAAAAATTCTTTTTAATTATCATTCTGAATATTTTTTAAATTCAATCCGATAACATTAATTTTCAGAACACAATTTTTTTCAAGTTTAACCAACTGATAACTCTCTCATTTACTAATTTGATCAATTGATCAAAAAATCTAAGGTGGTCATAATATGACAAAACGAATCAATCCATGACAGTTAACCGTTAACAATGCAATTAATTTGCGCATGAAATATAATTATTATTAAATTAGCAATTTTTAGAGGTAACGCATGTTAGTGGTCTTGTGAACACAAGTAGTTTCCACTGTACAAGGGAATCTGAAAAACCAACAATTTGCAGAGGAAGAACAAAGCTTTACAGCTTAGTTGTTGGATCATCATTGATTTTCTTAATCTACTTGACTTCTCTTGCTGGAACACTTCCATCAGCTCTGTTCAGTCTTCAGCCGTTGGGTTCTCCAGTGGACTGCCCATATTTGCACCATCAAGCATTCCTCATCGCAGGACATTACAAAAATCTTAAAGAGGTTTTCTTCAAGACTTCAGTTATGATGACCAAGATTAATAATCTATGTCTCTGCTGGTTTTTTAATGCATGTCTGGTCAGTGATGTTGCCTCTGTTGTGGGCAAAGTTTAAGGTGGCCAAAAACAGCAGGTGCTTGCTTTCTGCGCAGATTGCAGCCTTGTGCTGTGTTGTCGCCACTGGAGTCGTGTACAAGCTATATGTCTTGGATGGGTCCCAGCAGGAGAAGATTGCCTCTCTTGTTACCAATGTTTAAGGTTGCAATTCTTAGCCTCTGCTAAACTGCTCCCTTTGCAGCCTTTGTGTTGTCGCCGTTGGAGTAGTCTACAAGCTACAGAGACTCTTGTTGCATGCTTGGCATCTCATGCTCCCTCGTCCAATGCCCACTAAAATTGACGTACTCATCACTCTTCCTCTTTTTTTTTTTTTTGTAAAATAATCTTAAGAAGGTATAATTATAAACTCAATATTTGAAGAATAATATTACGTTACTCTTTTAAAAATTTTATAGATATATCATGTAATAATTGATATAATTGATGTATAATTAATGTAATAAATTAATTAATTATAATTTTTGTAGTAATTATATCAATTAAACTATTATTTAAATCGTATGTAAATTTTTTAAATTATAAGAATAAGAGTGTACTGTATATTAATATATCATTATATACTAATAGCATGTAATCACGTGATACCTCAGGGCAACTTGGCCACCTAATATAAAAAAAAAAAAAGTGGATATTTCCATTATTTCAAGGAAGATGAGAAAAAGGAACACGTGTCCAATTGCTGGTGAAGTGTACGTCTAAAACGAAGAGCTTGAGGGAGTCCCACGTGAGTGAAAAAGAAACATGTCACTGGAGCGGTGAACGTGGACAGCTTCACGAGTGATGCATCCAATTGTAACTGTCCACGTTTCAAGTTGCCATTTAACCTAATGCACTTTTCGCACAGATTAGGTAGTTCGTGTAACATTTTAATTGAAGGTTTTAGATTCTTTTCTCGTTGTAATTTTACAAGTTAATATTACATTTAATCTTTAATTTTATTTTAAGCGACACTCATTGATTGATATAATTAAATATAATAAATTATAAATAATTAACTGCACCAATTAACGAATGTCACGTAAGATTGTAAGAATTAAAAGTAAATGTAACAAATTTCAATTTTATATTATATTGTTATGGTAAATGTGTAATTTAGACAGTAACATTTGAAATCATTTGCGTATTAAACTTTGCATTATATTTTTTTTTTTTTTTACAAATCAAACATCTATCTGTTAATTATGTTCAACTTACACCTATCGTCAATTTATTTGTTAAATCCATTACGTGTATACCAAATTCTTTACTTAGTTAGATCTTTTAAGTAGGTTTATAATATTCTCACATTCGATTTGCAGCTCTATTGAGAAAGAGTTCGGATTTGTTAGAGATGAAATCGATTAAGTTCAAATCATGCTAGAAATCGTGTAAAAATTGAATTAAAATATTTGATTAAATGAAAATTATAGTAAACATGTAATGATTTTAACAGATAAATTGACGATAATATTCAAACTTATATAAAGTGGAAGTTTGATATGTCAAAAAATAAAAAAAGTGAAAACATCAAATTAATTATTTCATATATATTAATAATTGAACAAGGGTGGCATAATCTAATAAAAGCCAATTTTTCTAAATTGGTTGTTAAGTTGAATAGACAGAATTATTAACGAGACGTGGACTTTAATCTAATCCCAACTATGTCATAAATGAATATCAGTTTGGTGAACCGCAACACAATACTTGTTTTGATTGCAACCCCTCTTGGCTCTTTGTACTCGCCCCAAAATAAATAAACCAAAAAAGGGTCTCTTACAAAAGCCAAGGCTGGACCTACTACTTAATCGTTAAATAGTCTCATGAGCTCGACCTAACTGTAACATTTAATTCGCGCACTCAAATAGTTGTGCGAATTCTGGTAATAGCTGCAAAAAAAAATCTACTCTGTGGGAGATTGTGTCACGTGATTGAAAAGTTGGTAGAAAGTGTAATTTCGATCGTCAGCAGGTGGAGATGTTATTGACAATTTAAATTGGTTCTTGTATGAATTTTAGAAAAATAAGGTGAAAATTGGGACTTGACTTGTCACTTAATCTGAGAGTGGTAGCAGGTATCGTCGATGCAACTAATTCTACGCCACTGATGGAGGAGGAAACATCAACGACACTAGTGCTAGAACGAGGTATTAAAGTTTAGACAGAGAAGTAATTTGGTGTGCAGAGAGTTGGCAGCTTGACTGACAGCCCTCTCTCTGCACAAACTACTTTCCTTCTAGAGAGAGAAACCAAGTAAGCAAAGGATAAAGAAAGAGAAGCCAAACCAACTGCGAGTTTAAACAGAGCCCTTATTCTCTTCCCATGGTCTACTCTCTCTCTCTCTCTCTGTCTTTCTGTCGTCTTCTTGAAGACTTGTTGCATGATTCAAATCATGATTGGTTTTGATTCTGAGTTGATGGGAAGTTTCTGTTTCTGTTTCTGGGTCTGCTTCATTGGATAGTTTGGCGGTCTGATCGAGGAAGCCATTGGAGGAATAGACTGGGAGAGAAAATGCCTTGGAAAAGCAAATGGGAACAATCTTCGAATTCGAGGAGTGTTTTGTCTCAGAAATGGATTCTTTTGCTTTGCTTCGGTAGCTTCTGTCTGGGAACGCTTTTCACTAACAGGTTCTTATGCTCTCCTTACCCACGTTTAGCAGAATTCAATGATTTCGAGATTGATGAGCAACAGTTTAAAATAGTTGATAGAAATCCATTGAGAGTTCTCTCAGTTTTGTCTGGTGCGAAGAGGAATCCCCGAAATGAGTTAACTCTGTTTCTCTTTTCTTCTGGATTTTCAGTTCGATAATTTGTCTCTAACAACAGGATAGGATCCATGGTTTTCTACCTCGTAAATGGTAGCTAATCATTAGTTTTTTTTGTTTTTTGTTTTTTTTCATTTTCTGAGCGCTTCCATCATCATTTAAGAGTGTTAATTGGTCATTTTTCAATGGAGGATGGGTGGGGATAAGAAATGAATGCTGGTCCACAATCTCATCCATCTGCTTCATTTTCCATTTCTGAAGTAAATGTAGAAATGTTCATAAACTGCAGTTTTACTTTTGATTTATACGACATAAATCAATGCTGTCAATATGAATGTATTACCTGCAGACTCTGGATTGTTCCTGAATCAAAAGGTTTTGCTCGAACACTGTCTTCCCACGATGAGAAATTGAAGTTAGTCTCCGAGGGATGTAATCATCTACTAACTGTAAGCTTCTTGAATTTCACTTTCTTCGAATCCTAAATCGACTTCTGAATTAAGCATGTCTTTACTTTTGATATGGAATTTGAGTTGTCATCTTCCTTTTCTCGCTTGAGTTGTTTATTCTTCTTCAATTAGCCGAACGAGAAGGAAGTAAAGCGCAGATGGAACCAAAAGTTTTCGTTACAGTAAGTATAATTCCAACAAACTTATATTTCAATTTGATGTAATCTTAGAATCTTCAAATCTGAAATTTGATTTGATAGTGTCTGTTTTCCAACAAACTTTGATTAAATTGAAAAATTTTGATTTTAAACTGTGATGATGGTGAATTTATTTTCACTGTATATGAAATTTAGAACAATGAACAAGAGTAACTCTGATTTGGAGATGGATTTGTCTGGCTCACCTTCGTCGCAAGACTCGATTAAGCCCGAAACATCAGGTGGAAGAAGGTATCTAATGGTTATAGGGATTAACACCGCTTTTAGCAGCAGGAAAAGAAGAGATTCAGTTCGTGCTACTTGGATGCCGCAAGGTTAATAATTCCACTATGCTTTCGACGTCGAATTTGACTTTTTTTAATCGTACTCATCGCGACAAAATAATAGGTGAAAAACTGAGGAAGCTGGAAGAAGATAAGGGAATAGTCATACGCTTTGTCATAGGACATAGGTAAAATTTAATGAACATATTGAAACTATATCAGAAATTTTAATTTGTCTTCCCTATTCAGTGCTACAGCAGGTGGAATTCTGGACAGAGCAATTGAAGCAGAGGACAAAAAGCATGGGGATATTCTGAGGCTGGTAATATCTTACTACTCTTTCACTGAAGTTTTGTGCTAATGTCGATGAAATTAAGGTTTATCGGCCCTGAACATGTGACGTTTTTTTCCGAGCAGGATCATGTCGAAGGGTATCTCGAACTGTCTGCCAAAACGAAGATATACTTTGCCAAAGCAGTGACCTTGTGGGATGCAGATTTTTACGTCAAAGTCGATGATGATGTACATGTAAATATAGGTAGGAAATACTCTTTATTCGTTCATCGTGTGGATCGAAAAATAGAACTTAATGAAATCGATGCGTATCAGCAACACTCGGTGAAACGCTACTGAGACATCGGCCGAAGCCACGAGTATACATTGGATGCATGAAATCGGGTCCAGTCCTTTCGCAAAAGTGAGGCTCATTCTTTTTCTCGTGCAAATTATATGGAAAAATGGAGTTAAACTTGTCAATTTTTATATCTATAGTTTGTTGTGAAGGGGAGTGAGATACCATGAACCCGAGTACTGGAAATTTGGCGAGGCGGGGAACAAGTATTTCCGTCACGCAACCGGGCAATTATACGCTATTTCTAAAGATTTGGCAGCTTACATATCAGCAAACCAGTGAGATTTTATGCTATTCCTATAAACTTTTTTGGTCTTGTTTTTTAAACAGAGTTCTAACTCTTTTGCAGGCATGTTCTACACAAATATGCCAACGAGGATGTTTCGTTGGGATCTTGGTTTATCGGGCTGGACGTAAACCATATCGATGATCGGAGATTATGTTGCGGTACCCCACCGGGTAAATCGTGGTTGAATAAATGGCGATGGGTAGGTTACATATTCAAGTTTTCATAGATAGCTTCTTTTTTTTTTTTTGATTGTGCAGATTGTGAGTGGAAGGCCCAGGCGGGGAATGTTTGTGTGGCATCTTACGATTGGAGTTGCAGCGGGATATGCCGGTCGGCTGAGAGAATAATGGAGGTCCATCGGCGTTGTGGGGAAGGTGAGAGTGCATTGTGGGGCAAAGCTCTCTGAGATTCTGCTTCATCGCCTTTCCAAACTTTAGAAGAAGGATCAAGAGCTTTAATGGCTTCCAACCAAGTAGCTCTGAAAGAGAGAATTTGTTTATCCGGCGGAGAGACTTCGGAGGCAAAGTTACAGTGAACGGCTACCATGCTCCATTATATATATACACACACATATTCTTGCTGAAATGGGTTTTTTTTATCTTTCCTGCATACAGTGTAGAGATCGAAAGGGAGAGAGAGAGAGATCTGGGTAGAAAGGTGATAAAGCAACTTACTGTAAACACAACAAATAAGGTATAGAAGAATTTCATGGCCCCACGGAGCCTTGATTGCAGAAAAATGGTGGGGTTAGGAAGAATCTTTCTATTTGTATGCAAATATTTTGGACTGAACATGGTGACCCAAATCAACATCATTGTACAAATTGGTTAAGTCCGTTAGTCAATTATCCCTTAACTAAAACAAGCAACTCACTAAATCATGAATAGCCTTAATCCATACCTCTTAAGATTTAAAAGGAGAGAATCATTACCTTACGGTACTGACTGTGCATGGAGTTGCTGATGAGCCATTTTACGTGATATTGGCACGGCTCAATAAAAAAAAAACAGGACCGAACATCATTCAAGCACTGGTTTTTCATTGAACCTGACCAATATCCCGTCGAACCGACTCTAGATATCAACCCATTAACAAAATAAAAACACCAACACCCATGCTTGTTAAGAAGAAACACAAAGAGGGAGAGAGAGAGAGCTTGAAGTGAGGATTTGAGGAAAGAGGAGGAGAGAAATAGAGGGGAGGAGAGGGGAGGTGGAGAGCATTGAAGAGGCAACATTAAATCAGCCAACAACCCACCAAGAAAGGAGTTTGGAATATTAATGAAAAGAGAGGTACAATAATGGTGGAAAAGAAAACAGAACTCAAAAGGAAATCAAATCTGGAGCTTTTTACAGAGGAAGTAATGGATGATGGAGAGTCGTAGAGAAGAGCTGATGTTGGTTTCTGTTCAATCAGCATTGGCCACTTCGTAGGTTCTGCGTTTCCTCATTTTATCAGAAGCTTCTCCTAAATATGCAGCTTGATCATGCTCTTTACGAAGCTATCCAACCCATCAACAAGCTTTCTCTCAAATATGTCTTTGTGAATGAAATCTTCTTGATGGAAGAAGAATTCTTAAGGAAAGAAATTCATACGGTAAGGGTCCCTAAGCCTAACATCTTGTTCGGACATCATACACCATCGATACGCGATTGCTGAAGGTTTAGAAGCCATCTAAACTGGAGGAAAAACAGCCGTCTCGACTTTCAGTCATCAACAGCGAGAGGTATTTCGATTTTATTACGCATTGATTTAAATGTTTTAATTTTGGATTCCAAAGCAAGTTTAGATTGTAAAAGAGTACATTTATCACCAATATCTAATGATAAAGTAGGTTTCGGTTTGGTTGTAAACATTTTTTTATCTGTTTTTGACGGCTATTATATTCTTAACTTCATTTTATATGTTTTTAACTTAATGTGAATCTGGATATTCGGTTTTCTTTTCTTCTATTACTTGTCGTGTGCATATCCTTAGTCTCGTACCGTGATAGGGATGATTAGGCATATGACAATGAAAATTTATATCTTTGACGATCTTAAAGTATCGAATATTGTTGCTTCCGATTTTTATTTGCCTTCTTCTGACCCATTTATGGCACTATCATCTCATCTCAGTCATATTTCACATTCATGATTGTAATTTTCAACTTCTACTGGGTATTCATGTAATTTGAAAACTCGTGATATCCTGTGGTTACAAGCTACAAAATTTTTTTAGGGTAACCATCGATTATAATCATGTACTTATGTATGTTATTTCGGTTCGCTCCATATACTAAAAAAGTTGGCAAATCGAACTTAGTACTTTGATTTTGTTGTTAGTTTTGATCTTCCATCAATAATTTCGTTAAATCCTCATTTAAAAAATTATCAAACGATATTAGATTCATTTGAAATTTTTACCAAATATTCACCACTTAATAAAAAGATAATCTGGAAAGTTTCGTAATTTTTTAACGCATGTACGATTTATTATAATTTTTATTTTAGTAATTTATAAAAAATATTATAATAAATCATACAAGTTTTAGAAATTTACGCAAATTTTTCTATTGTCTACCCATAATGTGATGAACATGTGAAAAAATGTTCAAATAAATCCAGATTCGCAGAGGGTCGAATGTGAAATGCGGGGGCCCGATCTCCTTCGTTATTGAAGGAGATCAATCGTCCACTCTCAATTCACACATTCCGAAATCTCTAAAATTTCACAAATATTTTCTTGTTTTGTATTATTGAGGACGATGTATTCTGATCTAGATATATGGTTTGAATTAGAGGAGGAAACAACTGGTGATGATGAGTTGAACTGGTATTCAGGCGAGACTCCTGCATTTGGTGACGATGAGTCTGTTGAAAATGAAGCAATATAAGTGCATTCAACATTAAGAACTCTAGATGATTAGTTTTGAACACCGGTTATGTCCGATGATGATGATGTTGAAAGCGTACAGGTAAGAGAAGATCTTCTGATGGTATTTTTTGTGACTAAAGAATATTCATCTTTAAATAAACTTAAAGATGAAATAAAAGATTATTCTGTGAAACATAGTGTTGGTATAGTATTCACTAAAAGTGAAAGAAGTTGATTGACGACTAGATGTTCAGAAGGGTGTGAGTGGTGATTGTATGCTTCACATAAGCATAACGAGCTTACCTATTAAATAAAGAGCTTGATTAATACTCACAGTTGTGTAAGGTTAGTTGAGAATAAACACGTTAGTGCAAAATGGGTGGCACATCGATATCTGTGTAAGTTCAAAAGTTGACCTAGGTGGGACATTTCTTCCAATGTGGAGACAATGAGGATTGAGCACAATGCTAACATTACACCTACTCTTGCCAAAAGAGCAACAAGCTTAGCTCGCACACTTAACGAAGCCAAGAGTGACGAACAATATAAGCTAGTCTCGTCGTACACAGAAGAAATATATAGAACAAATTCAGGTAGCATATTCGAGGTACTTACTTATGATACCAGGAGCTTCTTAATATGCCAAAGAGTGTATATATGTTTGGCCGCTTAAAAGGTGGTTGGCTGCAGTTTGGTCACTCTATTATATGTTTGGATGACTGCCATCTTAAGGGCTCGTGTCCCGAACAATTACTCACAGCCGTTAGTATTAATGCAAACGATGGACTATATCCTATTATTGTTGCCAATGTCGAAAAAGAGACCGACGAAACATGGACGTGGTTTTTGAAACTTTTGAAGGCATACCTGCACACTGGAGATGGAGCTGGAAGGACGATTGTTTCTGATCGGCAAAAGATATATTGTTTTATGTCGACTCAGTTTTTCTTTGAAAAAATTTGTGGTATAATTATATTGTTTAAATAACTCTGTTTTAATATCAGTGGTTGAGGAATGCTGTAGAAGATCAATTTAAAGAAGCCGAACACCGTTTCTGCCTGAAACACATGTACAGAAACTTTAAAGGGTTGTTCTGGGGCAAAGTATACCAAGAAGTGATGTGGAATGCGGTCAGGGCACCCACAAGACGTCATTTCGAATTACAAATGAGGAAATTACATGAACTTAACCCGGCTACCCACTAATGGATTCGAACAGCACCACCTAGGTATTGGGCTAGTCATGCTTTTCTCCAATTCCCATGTGTGAAATGAGCTTAAATAACTTGTGTAAGTCATTCAATGCAGCTATATTGTCTACCAGAGACAAACCGATTTTCACCATGTTCAAGACGATTCGAACGTACATAGTGACTCGCATTGTTAAAAAATTTGAGAAGATGACCCAATTAACGACCCTCCTGTGTCCCCAAATATATAAAAAGCATGACAAGCTAGTAGATGCAATTGGAAATTGGAGCCCTACGCTCGGGGAAGGTTCACGATTTCAGGTGAGCAACGACAACAAATAATTCGTTGTCGACATGAATGCGTGGGTATGCGAATGCACTAGGTGGCGCTTACTAGAATCCCGTGTGTCAATGTCATTTCATGCATATTTTTCTTGAGATTACAACAAGAAATTTACGTACATCTATACTATCACCGGGTGACTTACCTGCAGATATACTCTCAATTTATTTAACCCGTGAACAACCAATTAATGTGGCAGGATGCGCCAGGTAAGAGGGAACTCTTCCTGTCCACCAGATTTCGCCAATCTGGTAGGCCTAAGAAAACAAGAGAGTGAGATGTCGATGAGTTGTTAAGTTCGAGAGGTAGTAGGTGGAGCTCAAAATGTCGTGTGGTATATCGCGTTAGTACATGCATAATAGTCGCACTTGTCAAAATTGAGGATCCACTTCAAGCATTCCCAATATATGTTTATGAGTTTTAACACAGATGAGGGGACACAGGTACAATTCTAAACATTTCGCTCTTAAACACGTTGTCATTCTTTTTTAATATAGTTTTCATTATGTGCAAGAATCTACGACTCGTGGGCGAGGCAAGAGCAGAAGAAATTGACTGCTGTAATTTGTGTTGGAATTCATTTATTTTCACGTAACTCCAAAATTTTTTTAATTTATAAATTTTTTTTATTTAGTTTAAATAAATATTATTTATTTACTTAAATAATATTTAAATACCTTACATAATTAATACAATAATTAATTTATTCTGTATTTTATATAATAATAAATTAGAAGTCATTAATTTGTTTAAATATATTAATTATATGAAATAATATTTATTTATTATAAAATAATTTTAACATGTTAATTAATATTTTATTCATTAATTAATTGAAAGTGATGAATTTGTTTGAATGCATTAATTAGAAGCCATTAATTTATTTAAATGTATTAAATTAATTATCCTTAAATAAATTGATGCAATTATACTTAATTAATTATTTTATTTTATTTTTAGAAAAATTAAAAAATTAGATAGAGTTTCCTTAGTTTTATACTTTTCCATATATATCTTCAAATAGTTCCTGGAACGTGAAATCACAAATATATATCAACTAGACAGATTCCAGTATAAAAAAATAATGTTCAAACCTTTGAAATTAAAGTATATCAAATGAAATACAAAATATAAACTAAACTAAGCTACTCCGGTGGTACATCGTCGTTTTCGTCATCTCTGTCTGTCATCCAATTTGCCATCCTCTCAGTGATCTCTCTAATGGACTCACTGAGATAGTTCTGTGACTCAACCACTTTTTTCTGGCCCACGGTCAACTACTCGACCCTACTTATGAGGAACTCAATCCTCTACTGTCGCTTCTGATGCATCTGCCACTGCTCTTGATGCATCAGCTGCCGTTCCAAATGTATCTGTTGCTTCTCCCAATACATCTGCTCCTTCCGGCTACTACCAACCTGATGGGCAATTGGTGGCTCTGTTGCAGTGGCAGGGGCTCCATCGGAGCATCGCGTGCTGTAGCATCCTCGGGCTCTCCCTTCAACATCTAACACCCGGCGAATTCAACTAGGCTCATCCGAGATAAATGAAGTTTGTCAAATACATCCAAGGATCGAGGAGCTCTAATCAGCTCTCCGACGGGCAGCTCAACTTCAGATCGCATCAAAGTACTGTATGACAAATTTTTGTTTCATGTCCGCCCGATCTTGTTCATGTGATCTAAAATCATAAAGAACCTGGGGTCGAACATCGTGGAGCTGTACGTCTTCTCCATAATATAGAGATCGATCCAGTTCACCTGATCTGGTTGATCAGGTTGTGAACAACCCGTGCTTTGACATTCAGGTTCTTGGATTTCGATTTGACGAATTTTGCGACTTCCAAATTGCGGTGAATCTATCTAAGAAACTGCAGTCCATCTAGGCTTCTAGCAAAATTACCTTATTGGGAATCGTGATAGTATTGCATCACGGTACTTGAAGCAAATCCCAGTAACTCGTTCACTTGATTTGCATGAACCATAATATCTTTATCGCATAGATATGACTTCAAGATCTAAGCCGTATCAGTATTAGTCAAGTTCGCGTAAAATAAGCGAACAATTCGGTCGCAAGTCTTCCCGCGCATGTTGTACACCCCATGCAAGACAATCCTATCAAACATTTCCTGGATCTGCAAAGATTCCCATCTAGTGAATTTGACTTTCATTCCATAAATAATCGATCGGATTGACATATCCCGATCAAGCCGCTTTTGACACTTCTCGCTTTGAATATCCATCAAGAAATAACCAGGCGGTGGTTGTGGCACTTCATCTAGAGGTTAGTTTGCTTGTGGCCGATTTGACGAACCAACTTGTGTCGTGAGGTGGGGACGTTTGAATGAAATTTTGAGGGCCATTTTGGATTTGGGATTTTCGGCAATCCAAGGCTCAGGTTTTCGGATTTTCAAAGATTAGGAAGGTCGACTTTAGGATTTTTGGAGATTAGAAGGCTCAATTTTTGGATTTCGGCGATTTCGTAACTCTGGTTTCTGATTTTCGGCGAATGAGTGTCGACTTTCGGATTTTCGAGAAGGTAGTTGGTGTTGTGGAAAATGAGCTTACGATTTTGAGCTTTACGGCAACAAGGACGCGATTTCGGCGATAAAATCGAAAACTCGGCCTCCTTTCTCTCTATTTTGAAACGCAGAAGGTGGAAGGGGGCTGATTTTATTTATACTAAAGGGAATTCGGCCCCCCACATATTGAACTCGGCCCCCCCGCACGTTCTAAATGCGGGGGGCCCATGTTCAAAATGCGGGGAGCCAATATCAAGGCGTGGCCCCCCGCGTTAAAATTTTTCTTCAATGTGGGAGGCCGAGTAACATTCTCGGCCCCCGCATTTTTAGAATGTGCAAAGCACGTACTGAGTGGTGGTGCAAGGCCCCCAAGTCGACCCCCGTGTGACCCGAGACGCTGAGGTCATGGCGCGGCGCCCCGCGTACTTTCCATGTGCGATTTGGCCCGGCCCCCCTGGATTATTTCAAAAATGGTCATGCGGGGGGCCGTGATTTTGGATTGATCCGCCGCATTACGTGAAAAGTTGGATTTGAACGGCTATCGACCCACCGTCAGGGGTTTTTTTGAACATTATTTGATAATTCGAGATTTTTTCCGGACAAACTTTTAGTTTGAAGATTTTTGTAAACTAACCTCATGTTACAAGGTTGAAATTGAACTTTACCCTAAAAAAATACCAATACTACCATGAATAGTAGGCATTATTGACGTTGACAAATTGTACCGTATAAGAAAATAGGTATTAACTTTACATAGCAAGTGCATAGATAATAGCTTGTTTGTGAAATGTAGGTTAAAGTAGGGTGAACATAAAGTACAGATATATTCAGATAAATTAGGTTACATAAATTAACTAAATGTAACAACAAATAGCAAAAAGAAAACAAACACAGGTTACAAACCTCGTAAATATAAACATACGAGAACAACGATTAAAAGATAGTCATCGCATACGACCAAGGGCAACAAGGAACAACAAAGAAAGTAAAGATAAAGAAAAAACATTATCTACTATATTACTCAGTCACCTGACATCTCGTTCGATCTATAAAGGCAAAATAATTTCAAAATCTATAGAAATATTGAGTTTCTTATCCGTGTTTGCTCACGTGACCGTTCAGATTCATCTACTTGGTCGAATCACAACTATTGATTATGTTGTGAAAAATGTGTTGCATTTTCTCTTTGGCTTCTCGCAATTTTGTGTAACTATTATTTTCGGTTTGGGGAATCGTCTTATTAGTCTACATTAAACACAATAAAGTATTGCTAGAAACAAGGATAATTTCACGTCCACTCTTTCTCTTTCATAATATGACAAAAAAGATGAAAAACCAGGCGATAAATAGACAGTGTCTTGATGCTAGCAACAAAGACGAAGAGTCTCAATATGGGACAAAAAAAAGAAATAGACTAACTAGACACGACAAATGGAGAGAGAGACAATATACTGATGCTAATAGATGGAGAGAGAGAATGACGAAGAGTATGAAAAGTCTCATGCTATGCGAGAAAAAGTGGAAAAGTTAAATAAATTTATCACAATAATTGAATTAATTATTTTTGACATATCAAATAAGTTTATTACATAAGAAATATATTGATTTTATTCTTCAGTAACATGCGATCAAGACAGAAAAGTTATTCAGTCTAAGAAATATTGAATGGTAATATAAACCAAAGGATTTTGAAGAATACAAATAACCTCATGATTTTTTTTTTTAACAGATATGACAACATCTGGAATAACTAGTGAATTGCAACTCTATTGTACCGCAATTTGTGCCTTATTCTTTGCCGATTTAATGTTTTTAGGTGGTTGGTTCCATTATTACAAAATTTGTTTCAAAATTAGTTTGGTTCCAAGATGTAGAATCTAACAAAATACACGGATCATTATTCTATTTTTTCTTTTTCAAGTGAGAATGAGATGCTTTTTCTTTTGATAAAACTTGAGAGGCTCGTGCACTTTGCTATTCAGGTTGTGATGCAGTTAAATTACAAATTTTTTAAAAATATTAATTTATTAAGAGTAAAATAAAAAAAATTATAGTTGCTCTAGGTTAGATGTAAAATAGGATTTAGAATTAATTTTAATTATTCCATTTTTCAACCTTTCAACTTCCTTTTGTTCTTGTTGCAAATTTCTACGATTTCACTCTTCAGCTTACCTTTTCTGATACTCTCTCTCTCTCTCTCTCTCTCTCTCTCTCTCTCTCTCTCTCACATTCTCATTTATTCTTTACTTACAACTTATTCATTAATATGAAATAAAAAATATTATAATATTAATAAGAAAATAAACCGTCGTAAATCTGGAAAGAACAAACCACAAAATCTGTACCAATATTAACAATCTCCTCCTTGTTTCAAATTTTGAACATTTCTATGCTATTATCCAGAGCTTGTGTATCTTCCTGCCTTGATTAGTCTTCTTTCACGTCCACTAAGTACAATACTTAAACTTAGGATCTAAAAGAACTTTGGCAAGAATATCTGTGTAATTCATTGATTCTTTATTCTCAAGTTTAGCAGAAACCGAAATAGCATATGCAACTACATCCGCATATCTAAGATGTTAAGTTGGTTTCATCACTCATTTATTCTTTTCTAGTGTGAGTTGATAATTCATCACTCTTCCTTTTTCCACCGAGCCCTCTGATTCAGAAGTCACTCACTCAGACTGTTGATCATCTACCTGAGAAACATTCTCACAGTTACTTTCATCCAACTCCTTCTAAAATAAAATTTTTCATGTTTCACTCGGCCTAATTTTCATTCTCGGAGCCTACTTCTTCGGAAGCACTATTTTTCCTGCTTGTCTCAGACTAGTTTTCGTTCATAGAGTTAACTACTCCTTAAGCACTATTTTTCTTGATTCTCAAAATGTCTAAGTCTTAAATGCAATTATAGAGCATTTTCTTTCACAATTTTAGCTATATTTAGAGACTCGCTAATAACAGTTTTACAATGCAAGAAATATAACCATTAACCTAAACCTACTTCATCACAACCATCGACCTTTTAATGATTTTCATGCATCATTTTTCAACTTTCATCATGCAACCAGAATCATCAAGCATGCCAATTAATAGAAATTTACGTCTAAGTTGAGGAACACATCTCACGTTCTGGATTTTCTGAATACATCCATCGAACATCATAATATGCACCGAATCGGTGCCTTGCATTGTGCACAATTTGTTGTTACCGAGTAGCGCCTCTTCACCTTTATATGGCTGGAAATTTTGAAGTCACTCTTTCTTTGAGTCATATGAAAAGAACACTCAGAATCAAGGACCTATTGATTACTGGAATCCTTTGCTAAAGCAACAAGAATTTTCGAAGGGTCATCCATCTGAGACCACTGAGGCATCACCAGTTTCGATTTCCTTCTCAGCCATTCTTCTCTTTCATTCATTGCAATCTTTCTTGAAGTGTCTTTCCTTATGCAAAAGAAGCACTTCCTACCTTGACTGGATTTTGACCTCACCTTATTCTTTGAGTTCTTCCTTGCACTGATAACCTTTCACCATTTGGAGTTTTCTTATGCCTAACTTTCGACTAAAGCTCTTTTGAATTGAGTGCAGTCTTCACCTCTGTCATGATTAGGGTCTGCTTTCCTTAGAGTTCAATGTTGAGGAAATGCTCGTATTGTTAAGGTAGAGAGCTCAACAGGTTACAGATTGATCCTTTTCTTCTATCTTGACGCCAATGCTATTCAAGTCTACGATTATTTTGTTGAAATCATCAACATGTTTTTGCATTTTCTTGGATTCCTCTACCATGATTGTATACAACTTCTTTTTCAAGTATAGAGGGTTTTGCCAGTGACCTTTTTATGTATAAAGCTTCAAACTTTGACCATACTAAAATTGTCGAACCTTCTTTGGTGACTTCATCTCCCAAACTCAACAAAATAGCACTATATGCTTTAGATTCTATCTCATAAGCCTTATCCTCGTCATACAAGGGAAGCTTTCTGAACGCCTCAGAATCAACAACAACAGATAATCCTTGATGAACCAAGGAAGCTTTCATCTTGACTCGTCATAGATTGAAATCATTCTCGCCCATGAATTTATCAACCTCGAATCTCACCCTTAAAAGCGAAACAAACAATCCACGCTATTTGTGTCAATTGTTGTGATTTATTAAATCAATCACACCTCATCAAGGATGAAAGAAGAAATCAATACTCAAAATTTATATGGTTTAAACCAAACTCTCCTATATTTGGTCCGTACGTGAACAGTGACCGGAAGGTGGAACGGCTGTTTCGTGAGGTTCATTTTGCATATTTTCAAACGTTTGAGGTTTTGATATATAAATAGTAAAATTTGAGGATTTTTTAAGAACAAACCGATTCTTTGAAGTTTATTTAAAAAAAAAAAGGGTTAAAATCGTTTTAACCCTCGAAATATGAATTTTGTTTAAAAAACCTCTCAAAGTATGATTATACTCAAAAAACTTTAATCTATAAAAAAAATACCCTAGCGGTTGACCGATAACCTCTCATTCTTTATTTTACACGTAGAACGAGGACCTGTTCTAAAAGAACGATCCCCCATTCTGTCGGAGACAAAATTCATGTGCAAGGTCATTGAGAACAATTTTCTGTTCGACCTCTTATTTATTCTTCACTTTATAAATTAATTTTATAAAAATACCAAACAATATTCAATTTAGTTGAAATTTTTTTACATGTTTACACATCATGGGAAGATAATCTAGAAATTTTCTTGATTTTTTAACACTTGTAGGATTTATTATAATTATTTTATGAAATACATAACTAAAATTACAAAAAATTGTACAAGTGTTATAAAATCACACAAATTTTCAAATTATCTTTATGTGATGTGGTAAATACGTGGTAAAAATTTCAAATAAATTGAATATGTTTTAATATTTTTTTAAATTAATTTATCTGTTTATCCCTCGTTCTTTTTTTACTTTATAAATTAATTTAAAAAAATATTAAATGATATTTAATTTAGTTGAAAGTTTTACCATATGTTTATCACATCATTTGAAGATAATATGGAAGGTTTCGTGATTTTATAACACTTGTACAATTTTTTGTAATTTTAGTTATTTATTTTATAAAATAATTATAATAAATCATACAAGTATTAGAAAATCAAAAAAATTTTCAAATTATCTTTCATGACGTGATAAACAAGTAATAAAATTTTTAATTAAATTAAATATTATTTAATATTTTTTAAAATTAATTTATAAAATAAAAAAAAAATAAAAATTCATTCAGAAAAACTGATTCCATATGAATTTTGACCCCGACAAAACCAAGGATCATTCTATGTTAAAATAAGAAACGGAGGATTATCTGTTAACTGGCAAAAACATTTTTAATAAATTTTTGATAGTTTAAAATGTATTTTTGCCGTAAAAATACTTGGACTATTTTTTTAATCAAAACCCACGCTTAACCCTAAAAACTTAGAAAAATCCTTAATATCAGTCGATTGGGGTGAATTTCGTTGGGGCAGAGTTGATATGGCGGATAAGCTTGGCCGACCGAGATGGCTGGCAAAGCTTTGGAAATTTGGTTATTCTCCAGCTGCTTCTCTTTATCGACGTCCGTTTTTTAGCTGTCCAGATAATTCCAGGCTCCCTCTGGGTCTTCCAGAGACACCTCATGGATTCAAATTTTTACTTCTCTCCAGAAGTTTCTGCTCTCGGCCGTTTGATTTGGTCGACAATCATTCTCAAGGCCCTGCTGCTGTTAATTACCAGTGCGTCCCTTGTTTATCTTTCAAGCTGTTTCATTTCTTGCCAGGTTTGTTGTTCTGGGAATTTATGAAAATAAATGGTTATTCTTTAATGGTTGCTCATACAATTTCTTTGACAAATTCCAAAAAAAAAACCCCTTGATTGAAATCAACACTTACTCTTGAATCTATCTTATAAGATTTCTGCAATCGTGCTAAAGTTATTTATTTTTTTTACTGATGATTAGTGTTTATGCAGTTCTCTACTGCAGGAGGATGAATTCCACAGAATAGCAGATTCCACCATACATGGTCTCCAAGAGAAACTGGAGGTGCTCTTATTGGATGCTTAGCTACTGTTTCCGTTTTCTTTTAGAAACTCAATTAGAGATGTTAGCAGTCATTTTGATTAATGCCTAACTACTAACTGATACCATTTGATTTACGTATAAAAAGCATATTCTTAGATCTGTAGTTTCTGCTCAACACATTCTGGATACATTACCTGTTTGTCGTGAATTAAGCACAGATTTTTATAATCCTATTTTTTCTACTTATTGATTGTGACAGGAATATGGTGATAGTGTTAAAATTGATGGCTTTGACGTAGACTATGGGGTGAGAGCAAATGTCTCATCAATGTGGTATTTAAGTGTTGAATTTGTGAGTTTGAACATTTTATTTTGTTGGCAGAACGATGTGCTAACTCTGAAAGTAGGGGATCTCGGAACCTATGTGTTGAACAAGCAAAGTCCGAACAGACAATTATGGTTGTCTTCCCCAGTAAGGTACATATGATTTTTATTGTGTGAAATGCTGATGAAGATATAATAATTATATGTTTTAGTGGAATAACATGTTGTCGAGAATCGAATGTTTATAATCGGAAAAAGAAAATAAATGTCGAAAAACAGAATCATCAAAATTTATGTGAAAACTCTAGTCAGTAAAAAAAAACAGGTGTAGGAGAAATTTACTAATCAGAAATCAATGTGCAATTGAATTTTACGACTCAAACATCAATATATAGAAAAAAAATAAAACTCGAGTTCGACCCGACCCAATTAAAATTATAAAGAAGTTGTTTGTAGTGATGAAAAGTCTTAGATGTATTAAGAGTTCAAACCTAAATCTTCGATGTATGTATGCAATTCAAAAACAACAAGAGGCCATGTAACATGTTTGTATAATACATATTGTGCTTGATCGATATACTATTACTCGAAGTGCCAAGAATATCGTGATCTTCCTAATTATTAGTTGTAAATTTCTTGCAGCGGTCCTTCGAGGTTTGATTGGGATCAACATAGTCAAAGTTGGATTTACCGGCGACAAAAAACTAATTTGGTGCAACTTTTGGAAACTGAGATGAAGCAACTATGTGGTGAGTCGATTGATCTTTCTTGAACTTGTGCAATGGCGGAGCAATTCTGATTAATCCCTGCTTGGAGCTTGAGCATTAAACTGCTTTGAAAAACTCAAGTTCTTGCAATCAGTCTCTTATGGTTGGGCAATCCATGAATGTCATAACAATCTAAAGATCTGCAACCGCTGGTTGAGACTCAGTCTTCTTATTTATTTATATATTATGCTGTTTAGTTCTAATTAAATAAACAATATTATCTATTTATATGAATTAAAAAACTTAATTAGATTAAATTGTGTGATTAAAGTAAATTAGAATGACTCGATAAAAATAAATAATTTAAGGTGTTGATACATTTGCTTAAATAAAAGATTATTGTGTCTTTTTTCTAATTATAAAAATAAAAAATATAATTACAATGTCCCACTCTCTCTCTCTCTCTCTGAATGGTGTTGAGCAGAACTTGAGTATAAATACACAAACAACGTCATTCACCTTCCATCAACCTCAAAAGATATTCACAAGGATTTGTTTGCTTTATTTTTAACTGTCATCGTCGTCTTTTCCTCTTCTTGGTCTTGGAGCATATCAAGAAATCTGATAATATCTCTCTCCCACAAAGCTTCATCATCAACCCTGGAGAGAGAAAGGAAAGTGAAATGGGTGTGGGAGGAGAGTCTGGTTTCCATGTCTTAGCAGTTGATGACAGCGCGGTTGACCGGAAGATGATTGAGAGGCTTCTGAGGATTTCTTCCTTTCAAGGTAATTATAAAATATCAGATTCTCTTCTTTCTTCTCCTTCTCCTTCCCCTTCTTCCAATAAAATGACCCAGAGGTCTCAAACCTTTGTTTCCCCATACACTCGTCGGGAATGGGTTTTCTTTTTCCTCGCTATTTTAATTTTTTTTTATCATTTTCTTCGATTTTGGTGTCATTGTAATAAATTTAAGGGGTTTTTTTATTAAAAAATATCTTAAATTTTAATTTTTTTTAAAAAAAATTTTAAAATTTATTATTTATCGTAAAAAAAATCTTAACATTTGATAAATAAATAATTTAAACTTCTGAGTAGGATAAGAATGACGTACTCTCGGTAGAGAACGATCGGTACAGCTGAATCGACTGTACAGTGCTCAATATGTAATTTTTTCTAAAATTTTTCAGGGAGAGTACGTACTCTCCCCCTTAGAGTACGTACTCTAGGAAGAAGAGAACGTATTCCATCTCTAAGGGAAAAGTCCAGTTGGACAGGACGTACTTTTTCCCCTAGAATACCTACTCCAGATGAAGTACGGCTTATCTAACTGTACAGTCCGTACTCTCTCCCGTCATGGGTTTTTGCCAGGAAGTACGACCGATCCAGCTGGACTGGTCGTACTTCTCCCTAAAAATAAAAACTCATGACTTTTGTCACGAGTTTTAAGGAAGAGAGGACCTGAAAAATTTTAGAAAACCTGCACATTGAGCACGAGACAACCGGTCCAGCTAGATTGGTTCAACATGCCGGTTCAATTGCCTATTTATCAAATGTTAAGATTTTTTACGATGAATAGTAAATTTTAAGGTTTTTCTTTTTCAAAAAAACCAAAACTTTAAGATTTATTTTAAAATAAACCTTAAAGTTTTGATGGATAGTCAATTTGAATCGGCCGGTTTAGCTGGACTAGATGTTCTGTGCTCAATGTGCAATTTTTTAAAAACTTTTCAGAGAGAGTACGGTCGGTTCAAGGAAGGACAGCTGGTCCTTGGACTAGCCAATTTTAGGGGAAAGTACGGCCGGTCAAGTTGGACCGGTCGTACTCCCTTGGCAAGTATTCTCTCTCCCTTGGAGAGAGAATACGTACTGTGCAATGGAGGATGTCTTGTACAACTGGACTCTCCCCCTAGAGTACGTACTCTAGGAGGAGAGGACGTCCTGCACAGTTGGAGAGCTCCCTCCTAGAGTACGTACTCTAGGGGGAGAATACGTACTCTCATCGAAAAATTTTAAAAAAATTTGCATATTGAACACTGTACGGTTGGTACAGCTGGACCGACCGTCCTCTTCCGAGAGTACGTTCTTCTCACCCCCTTCAGAGGTTTAAATTATTTATTTATCAAACGTTAAGATTTTTTACGGTAAATAGTAAATTTTAAAGTAGAAGTGAATCTCATAATTAAAGATTAGTATGCCTCGAATGACCGGCTATGATTTGCTGAAGAAAATCAAGGCAAGTTCAAATTTTCATGAATCGTCTTCTTTCTCTCTCATCAATAATCTTCCTTCCTCAAGAACTGGGTAGCTCCCATCTCATGTAAAATTGTTTATGTAACTGCATCAGATGATTAAATCTTCTCACTTGCCGTAGACAAAATCTGTAGGAATATTTTCTCACCCACCTTTTTCTACTCAGAAACCTAAAGCCCTAGATTTTGATGAGATTTTTCCTGCATCCAAGAAAATTCATCTGGAAACAGATGCTTAGAAGGAGGAGCAGAAGAATTTTTGTTGAAGTCAGTCACACATTCAGATTTAAACAGTCTTAAACTCCATATGATGAAGACAAAAATGAAGGGTAAAAACCCAGAACAATCAAGAGAATCAGAAACTAATTTTCTATTGCTGTGAGCTAGTAGACATTTTCTTTTCCTCTGTGCCTTTTGCTGCCAATCGACACTAACACAAATAGTTCACACAACAAAAAGCAAGCGTTAAGCAAGCTCTGCTGAGGCACATGATTCTAAAAACAGAGAATGTGAACTCTACCCATAATTGTTCAAGTACTGCCTATATTTCCAAGTATAGTGTTAAAACTGCAACACTTTGCTGATATTCTTTCAGCTAGCTTTGAATTATTCAAAACCGCCTCTACTATTTTATAGCGTTTCGTATAGTCATGGTTTAATTAGTCAAATTCATGATCTGTTATTTTCCTAGTCATTTGCTATTAAGTTTAAGGCTTTAAGTCATGCAAAAAAAGATGGTTTAACTAGTGTTTAGTTGTTCTATATGCCTATATTAGGCTATTGATTGCATCAAATAAAATTATCAATTCGTAGTCCAATTTTTATACAGTGACATTCTTTTGCTGAATTGATAACCAAATTTCTGTCCTCTGTGAGCTATCCTCGTTCAACAATTTGGTATCAGATCCAAACAATTCGTAGGCAGCATCGCAATTGTTACAGCGGGTGATCTTCAAAGCGTTGGCGGAATTAAGAGGCTCAACAACCATAACTACAATTCTTGGTCTACTTGCATGATGTCTTATATGCAAGGCCAGGATCTATGGGAAGTTGTAAACGACAATGATGTGAGCCAACCAAAGGCTGGAAGTGGAAGATGAAAGCAAGAAAAGCCATGTTCGTTTTGAAGATAAAAATTGAAGATGTGCTGAAGCATATTCAGGATGCGAACACTCCCAAAGAAGCTTGGATACATTCTCCAAGCTGTTCTCTAAGAAGAATGATACGAATCTTCAACTCTTGGAGAGTGAGTTGTTGTCGGTTGCCCAACGTGACATGATGATTGCACAGTATTTCCATAGAGTGAAGTCACTATGTCTAGGAATTTCTGAGTTGGATCCCCAAGCTCCTATAGTGATATGAGGATGAAGCGGATCATCATCCACGGTTTAAAGTTAGAATTTATGAGTTTTGTTGTTGCAATACAAGGATGGTAAATTCAAGCGTCACTTGTAGAATTTGAAAATTTGTTGGCTAGTCAAAAGTTTCTAGCTAAGCAAATGGGAGGAGTCTTGTTGAAGAATGAAGAAGAGGCACTCTATGTCGACAAAGGCATGAGGAATTCTAAGCAGCGTGTTGTTAGTGGATCCAATAAAGGTGAATTGAGCAATCGTACATAAGGAGGTTCTAAGAATTATGGCAGTGGTCAAAAGTTTGAAGGGAAGTGCTGCAACTGTAATAAAAATTGTCGTGTAGCAAAAGACTGGTCAAAGAAGAAGGTTGTGGAAAGTAATGATGCTATTTCCAAAAGTGAAGTCGAATGGAATGTTGAAGCATTATTTGTTGGAGATGAAGAAGAGTTAGCTCGAATGATGTAGGTAGGGGATTTGGAATAAAATTTATAATTGAAAAGAAAAAAAAATAGACGAGAGAAAAGAAGAATTATAGTTGAGGAGAAGAGAAAATGGATGGAAAGTTATAGAGAATTAGAGTTGAGAAATAACAATAAGAGATGTTAAACGGATGGGCTGACGAGAATTATAGTCGAGAAGACGAAAAAATGGAGGGAAAGTTAGAGAGAAGTAGGGTTGAGAAAATAACAATTAGAGATATTAACAAGCCAGCCCGCCCGCTTGGCTTGTTATTGTAGCGGGCCGAGCTTAACGAGCGTGTTTGGCTCAAGTCAAACAGACGGAGCGAGCCGATCTCGACCATCGGGGCTCGCGAGCTCGTCGATGAATGGGTCAACGAGCCTGCTCGTGAGTTGGAGCTTGGGACTGAGTCGCCCTGGCTCCTGAGGCGTTTCTGACGCCCGAAATTTAATCGTTCGATGAGGGTAGAGCCGATCGATCGCGGATGAGGGCGATCAATTGGCGATACCTCTGTCATAGTACCATCAACCAAAATTGCGTAAAGGGAGTGGCGATCGATCGTGATTTTCCTGCGATCGATTGAGGATGACATGACAGAGGTAGGGGCGATCAATCGGCCCACCAACCTCACTAGGGGCCATCAATCGCCTCTACTATGACATTTGGCGGCTCAGGTAAGAGCGATTGATTGCCCAACGAACCGTGCTAGGCCGATCAATCGCCCTAGGATTTCTAACGGTCATAAGATCTGATCTGATGACCATTGCTGGGAAGATCGGCCCAGGATTTCCAACGGTCTGATGACTGTTGTTGAAAATTCTAAGTTAATTCTCAGAAACGGTAACAATACTGTTGCTATCAGAGCTCTGAGCCGTTTAGATTCTCAGCAACGATACTGTGACCGTTGGAGTAGGGATTTGCTCTTTCTCTTCTAAATTTTTTTTATAAATTTTTCCGCCTCCTTTCATTTTGTTTCACCCCAATCTCTATCAATCTCTCTCAATCAATTTGTATTCAATTTGCTATCAATTCATTTGGAATACATTTGGTGATCTCAATTATTTCTTCAATTTGGTTCAAGAAGGTAAAATTTAATTTATCTTGTTACATATATTTACTTAATTTTTAATTATATTTATAGTTATACTAATTTAAATTTTGTTACATTAATTTTTTTAAAGTTTCGTACAAGTGAGTTGATCAATCATCATCACCTATGAGATTTTGTTGGACATTGTAATATCATTTTCTCATTTAAAATTTATTTTTAGTTATGCATCTATGTGATTATAATATTAATGATGATATTGAAGAAATTAGGGAACTAAATCCTTTATTTTCACTAGGACAATCATCTGCACAAGCATCAATATCTACTTCATCACTTCAAAGAAAAAACATCAAGGTTTCTGGCTGACCCAATGTCCTAACTGTCGAATTATGGTAAATTCAGGAAGGTACTGGAGAACTAGAAAGTGAAGATGAACAAGAGGAAGATGAACCTGAAGATGAGGTTTATCATGCCCAAGAAGGACAACAATGCCAACGAGAGAATATTTTTCATACCCATTGTCTAATTAAAGATAAAGTATTCTCACTAATCATAGACGGAGATAGTTGTGCAAATGTTGCTTCAAGGATATGGTAGAGAAATTAGGGTTAAATACAATCCCTCACCAAAAACCCTATAAGCTACGATGACTTGACGACCGTGATGACATGAAGGTTAACAAACAAGGCACCTTCGATTTTTTCATAGGAAAGTATAAAGATTCCATCCTTTGTGACGTTGTATCCATAAATGTCAGTTATCTTCTATTAGAACGATCATGGTAGTAGGACAGAAGAGTAATACACGATGGATTTTCAAACTATTATTCACTCAAAGTTGGAAGAAAAGTAATTAAACTAGCACTCTTAACTCCCGAGCAAATTGCTAAAGATGAATTAGGCAACAAATGACGAAAAGAAGTCATATTTAAAGAAGGAGATTTAGTGTGACTTCATTTACAAAAGGAATATTTTCCTCAACAAAGGATCTCTAAGCTTTTTTCTAGGGTAGATAGTATGTTTAAGATAATTGAACGCATTAATGAAAATGTGTATGAGTTAGAATTACCAGGCGAGTATGGTGTATCAGCAACTTTCATTGTTCAAGATCTCTCACCTTTTATTGGTGACAAGGACGAAATTGAAGAGATCAAATTACACGATTTGAGGTCAAATCATTTTCCACCCGAAGAGGATGATACACCTAGGAGGCCCGTGACACGTTCTCAAGGTCAAACTTAAAACTCAACCAATCTTTTTATTTACTATTGTTTTGTTTTTGTAGCTGAAGGTCTAGTGGACTATTTGGACTTAATCCAATATTTCAAGACATGGACAAGCCAACACACTTGCTGGTTTAGGACACTAAACAAGGGTCAACTCATTTCAAAAGAGGTCAATTTCAAGTCAAACGGGAATTTGCCTTCCCGGGATTAATTCTATGTAATTTTTATTTTTGAATTCAGCCGACATTGACCTTCATTGTTATTTAATTTATAGTTGCACGTATGCATTAAATTGAATAGTTATGTTAAATGAATGTTAGGTTAGTAATGATCAAAGTATGACACACAAAGACTTGAATACCAAATATCAAACCAAGAAGTTTGACTCAAATGAAGCAAGCCACGCGCACAAGGACATCAAGCCTAGTCCATATAAGAAGTGCGCCATTTTTTTTTCAAATTCAAATTCTACCTCCTAATATCATTTGAAAGAGTTATTAGCTGAAGTTTAATTTTTTAGAAAATTTTTTTTTTGTTGAAAAAGAAGCAAGCTCCACCATCAATTGAAAATCGAAGCTCCAAAGTATTCACGGCCGAGATCAACTTTTTGTGTGAAATTACCTTAATCACCTTAGGTTTACATTTTAATCATGGCAATTGGTGTTTGTATTTGATAGATTGGATTTTGTATGAGAATAAATAGACATTTTTCCTCTCAAACCTTGAATGTTTGATCAGTTTTTACAATCCTTCTTCAATCAAAAGTTATTCCTCAAATTGATTTTCAATTTGTGTGGAGATTGAGACTCCAATTGTTGTCAAGTCCGTGGTTGTTTGGTGACTCTTATTCCTCACATTTTCTTCACCTTTTCTATGACCTTAGAAATGTAAGAAGAGTGGAGCCAACTTGCCTAGTGCCGTGTACATTTTTCCTTGAAAAAATGCACTCACCTGAGGTGTATATCACCTTCGGTCGGTTACGGGTTTGATTGCATATCTTTGTCAATTTAGCTTATTTTTGCGTAAACGTTTCAGGACATAACCCTAACATATCAAGTAAGATTGCCCCCAAAATTCATTTAATTTGGATTTCATTTGAATAACAATTTATTGTCCTTTTTAGGCGTGCCCTCGGATTTAGCCGAGAACACCTCATTCTTGGTGTTTGTTTCCTAACTTTGGTTTGTAGAAATCAAACTTCATTACAGAGGTAACAGATGTAGGCTCAAAATTAATAGATGAAAGTAAAAAAAGGTCATCAGATGGAATAAAGTGACCTTTATAAGCAATGAAGTCCTGGACATTAAAAGAAGGATGATAATCAAACTGAGGTGGAAGATCAATGACATATGCATTTGGGTTCATTTGCTTTAGAATTTTAAAAGGACCAACGCTATGAGCTTGAAATTTAAAACTATATCCAGATGTACGCCGCTCAGAGCGAATTCGAACCATAACGTAATCTCCAATATTAAATTCAGCTTGTCGATTGTGTTAATCAGCTCGTAATTTATATGACACATTAATAGTCTCTATTTATTTCAGCCGACATAGACACAGTTGCATGCAGTGACATAAGAAGAAAGTTTAAAGGCTTCCTAGGTTTGAAACCACGAACAATTTCAAAAAAACTCATACCTATGGATTCGTTTACGGAGCTATTATATGCAATCTGGGCCGTGGGGAGAATCAAGTCTCAATTCCTAATATTTTCTTTGACCAAACATCGTAATAAGTTTTCAAGATTTCGATTAATAATTTTCGGGATGGTAAGCAGTCGAAAATTTTAGTGTTGTGTTTACCATGTGCCATACAGTTCTCCAAAAATGACCTGTAAAACACACATTCCTATATAAAACAATAGTCTTAGGGAGATCATAGAGTTTGACAATCTTATTAAAATACAATCGAGATACCTTAGATGCATCTGACCTTTTATTACAAAAAATAAAGTGAGGCATTTTTTAGAAGCAATCCACAACGACCAAAATAGAATCATGTTTTTTAGAGTGCGCTGAAGTCCAAGTACGAAATCCATACTAACATCCTTCCAGGGACAATTGGAGACAGGGAGAGGTGTGTAAAGACAAGTGTTTCGTCGCCTATGTCTAGCCACTTGACAAACTTTGCAAGTGCTGACTATTTTGCCCATGTCTTTCTTTAAGCCGGGTCAATAGAATTGATATTCAACTTCTTCTATCATTTTATCACGTCTAAAATGACTAGCTAATCCTCTTGTATGAAATTCTCACACGAGAAACTCCCTAACTCAAATTTGAAGGATGCATAATTTTTTAGTTTTAAAAAGAAAAATTGTCTTCAATATGAAAGTAGTTGTAGTTGTCAAGTTGCCCATTTTTCAAAGCATGGATAATATCTTTAAAATTAGGGCAAGATTTATAATTCTCTTTGAGTATTTCAAAACCGATAATTTTAGCACTCATGACGTTTAGAAGAAATATGCGTCGATTATATGCGTCGATTGAATGCATCAATTGCTTGATTCAGGACGCAAATATTCAATCCAATGACCATGTTGAAAGTTCAAGCATTTTTTAGAATTGAGATATCATAAGGTTTCATGGTCCGAGTAAAGTATAAATTTTTGAGGTAACAAGTAGTGACGCCAATATCGTAGAGCTTGTACCACTGTATACAATCGTCTATCATACGTTGAATATCATTATTTGACATCATTTTACTTTTCATTGAAATAAGCGATAGAGTGTTATTTCTGACTAAGAACGCCAATAATCCACACTTCTGATGCGTCGCATTCAACCTAAGAAACTTTAGAAAAATTAGGAAGACGCATTACTGGAGCTTCTGTGATTTGGGTCTTAATAGTTTTAAAGGTTTTAGATGTTGCTAATATTTACCTTTTTTCATACACTCGGTAACAGGATCTATAATTATACTAAACCCTTTGATGAAGCAACGGTAAAAACTAGCTAATCTGTGAAAGATTTGAACATCATTTAAGATTTTTGGTTCAGGTCAATCAACAATTACTTTAACCTTTAAGAGGTCAAGGGATACTCCTGTCATACAGACTATAAAGCCCAAGAAAGTAACATTTTTCATGAAAAATGCACACTTTTTAACATTGGCATAGAGGTTTGAAAACCAAAAGGTGGAGCAAACTGGTTAGAGATTTCGATGTTGATATAAAGTTTGACTAAAAATGAAGATATCATCAAAATAAACAACTTGAAACTTTCCCATAAAAGGTCTAAGAGCATGGGCCATTATTCTCATAAGGGTGCTTGGGGGCGTTGGTGAGTACAGATGGCATGAAAAGCCACTCATAAAGTCCATTCTTTGGTGATATACACTTCTAAGGTCAATTTTTTAAAATATTTTAGCGTGAGCTATTAAGTCCAACAAATTATTAAGTCTAGTGATGAGAAAGCGATACTTTACGGTAATCTTGTTAATGGCTCGACTATTAATGCACATTCTCCAAGTGCCATCTTTTTTTGGGATCAAAAGAACTGGAATTGCACAAAGGATTAAACTCTCATAAATAAATTCTTTATTTAAAAGTTCATTCATTTGTCGCTAGAGTTTAACATTCTCCGTGGGGTTCGTTCTATAGGGAGGTAAGTTTTGAAGGATGCCCCAGGAATGAATTTAATTTCGTGTTGAATATCTCGTAATGAGGGTAATTGATGAGATAGATATTTAGAAAAGACGTTCTTAAATTCATCGATGATTGACTGTGCTTTCGCAGAGAATATGAGTGGAGGATTTGACCCACTCTCTACTACCAACACGAGAAAAATAACTGAGTGGTTTTTAAGCAAACACTTAAACTCTGTAGGAGTAATAATATTTAATACTTTGTGTTCAACAGTTTTCTTTGCTCGAGAAGTCTACAGTGGTTTTGGGTTTGGGGGCAAAGAATTCAGATGGATTTTCTTTTCTTGGAATACAAAAGAGCAGGAATTTGATTGACTATATACAGTGACATCCAAATCAAACAACCAAGTACGACATGACTGATACCTATGGAAATGATATCGCACCAGAGTTATTCTTTATATTCAAGGAATTGAATGAGAACCAAATAATGCTCTTTTACAAATATGGAGAAGGTGTCAATCCACGTGACATTATAAGTTCGAGGATGAGGAACTAGTTGCAATCCAAGATGGGATATAGTCGTGACAGATACTGCATTAGTACAACTACCATTATCTACAATGATTTTGCAGCCTTTATTATTGACTTTGATATATGTGTGAAAAATGAAATGACGGTATATCTCACAATGTTCAGTCGAGGTCAATTAGAAGGAGTAGACACAAAAGTGGGTCGGATACATCCTAAAAAGTTATTGTTGTCCAAATTCTCAAACTGTTCAGGGTTAGATTTATAAACTTGTTATTCACTTGTTTCTCCAACGACATTTTCACACTCTTGTAGGACTGAATTTCGGCTATGACAATTAGAGAAAATGTAACAAAAACTCTTGTAATTAAAACATTGTAAACGCGAAGAACTTCGCGAATTGTCTACGATTTTTCCTTTATTTTCTCTCACTAGAGGGGTATTAGATGGAGGAAGTTCTAGGAGAGACATAGGAGAAACAAAAGTTGGGACTGAGGAAGGTTTATTGTCACCTCGTTTGCCATACGGTATTTTCGTAACTAGCTCATAGTCTCGAGTTAATGTATATGCATGATCTAGGGTGTAGACACCTCGAAGGATAAGCTCGCGTCTTAGATCATCTCTTTAGCTCTGTCAAAATCTGTTTAAAGTCATGGCATCGTCTTCAACAATTTGACTCCTCATTTGAAACTCATCGAATTGGTTAACATACTTAGTGACTAGTCGATTGCCCTAAGTAAAGGCAATCCATTGGCCTAACAAGTTGTCCTGATAAGATTAAGGTAAGTATTTTTCTTGAAGTCGTCTTTTCATTTCTTTCTAACTCCCAACAAGAGGTGCATAACGTCTTACAAGAAGATCTTCGACATTCTTCCAAAAGAGTTGGGCAGTACCAGATAATTTTATACTGGTAAATTGAACTCGTCGATTTTCTGGTACTTTATACCAAGCAAAAAAAAAATCTATATCTTTTACCCATTGAGTAAAGACATGAGGATCTAGACAACTATTGAAAGTGGGCCCATCGAGTTTGATATTCCTAAAATGTTGTTTATCATGGTGATTAGGAGAATGAGATTCTCTCCTATGGCGATTTTCACCGCCCTCTTGACTGTAATCTCTATCCCTACAGTCATGCCCCAAGCGTATTCGAGTATCTTGCTGATGATGTCGAAGTTTATTATGGAACACTACCGAATTGTCTGTATCTAAGGGATGAAGAATTTGTTGCACATTGTTCATTTTATTATCTAGGTTTCTAGTTGCCTCGTGAGTAATGGTCAATTCAGTCTGGATAGTAGCTAATTGTTCATGAAACTGTTGTTGGTTATTAATCAATTGTGATATTTGTTAGAAAAAAGGTATCGAGTTTGGGAAGGGTCCATATCTAATGCACTAGAACTAGATGAGGACTGACGACCACTACATAACTGCATGCAATGCTACTAATATTAACTATTTTTTTTAAAGTATTCGGGGGAGATCAATAAACAAACAGTTCTCGAAATGAATAATTACAAGCGAACAAATTAACACATCAAATTTATTTTTGACGATTACATTGATTCTAACAAAGCAAATACGAAAAATTGATATTCTAAAATAATGAAGGACAAAACTCAAATATTATATTGAAAAATATCACTACAAAATTGATTATCAGAATGAACAATTAATTGGTTATTGGTGAAATAATCGGCAAAGATTTTATAAAAAAACAGTTCAATAAGTGAATATGGAATAATCAACAGAGGTCAACTCAAATGATAATTTAAATCAAAAGGTATTTAGCTGGGTTAAAATAATCTAGTATAATATTGTGACAGACCATTAAATTGATGTGCAAGTGAACAGGCTCATATGCATATGAGCAAAAAGGTATTGGTCAGTCACAACATAAGAACAAAATCAAAACATAATTTAAAAATAACAGTATTGAAAAACTAATTAAAGATCGAAACAGAAAACTTTCTGACTCTGTTGAATTTACTCGAAGATAGTAGATTTAATAATAGAAATCCGTTGGAGTCCAAGCAGCAACTTGCAATCCAGTAGTAGACCAACAACAACTCGATTTGATCTATAGACCAAATATTCAGCAGCAGTTGATATTCAGTCTAAGAGGGTGCATGAATAATACGGGCGCGATGAACAGTGCGATGAACAATAAATATCTATGATGGAAAATTAGGGTTTTAAACGAAGATTTTATTGTTTGAAAAAAACAATAAAACCTGCTTTTATATCAATTTGATGCAGGCATTGGAATTAAAATAAGAAATATAGTTGAAAATGGTGAAGAATAGAAAAAATGGAAGAAGAACTATAGTCGAAAAGAAGAGAATGAGGAGGAGAAGCTAGAGAGAAGTAGAGTTGAAAAAATAACAACACATTATATTTATTCAATAATTATCATAAACTGTCCAATCAAATTACAATAATAACGCTTAAATAAATGAAATTAAGGGTAATTATAAAATACGAAAAATTAACTTTAATTGAAATAAATAAATAAAATATATAAATAATAAAAATAAAATATTAAAAATGTCTTCGTCATCTTATAGCCACAACAGTAAATCAAATCAATTATGAGAATGATTGGATTGTTAACTAAGACTGCTCAAATTATATGACTGGTCATAAAGAGAAGCTGCAAAACGTGTTAGAGTACAAGGGAAGATGAGTGGCGGTAACGGCAAACAACTCAAAGTTACCAATAGCTCACATTGGTGATACAGTAGTATTTCCCTAATATAGTGATGTTGAGGTGCCATTACAAAATGTTTACATGTCTCACGCGTGAAAAAAAATCTTCTCTCTGCAGCACAATTAACATCTTCTTGTCATTATATATTGTTTGGTCCACACGATATAAAAGTATTATTGAGACTTTGAGATTGTAGAAGAACCAATGATGAAGGGACAAAGATTGGAGTCCGTCTCCGTGATGTCTGCAGAGACATCATATGTATACAAGACAAGAAAGAACGACACAACAAACTTGTGGCACATGCGGCTAAGTCACGTTAGCCATTCCAACCTAAATGTGATGATGAAGAAGTTGATGTTGAAAGGTTTTTCACAACTTGAAGTTATAACAAAAACTATACGTGCAGATTGTCAGTATGGAAAAGCGCATAAATTAGTCTAAAGAATCAAGTTTAAAGGCAAAGAAACCATTAGAGCTAATTCACTATGATGTGTTTGGACCAATTAAGCAAGCTCCATTAGTGGGAAGATCAGCAAGAGCTACGAATTGAACAAATTGATGCTTCCTCACCTTAGAGGTATGTACCAAAGGTCAAGCAAAGAAGCTAACACAAATTGATGTAGCTACACCAACAACACTTACAAGATCGCAAGAGCTAGAAAGTCATATCTTAAGTATGCTAATGTTGCCATAGTAGTAGAAGTAGATACAAAAGAACCCAAGACATTTGAGGAAGCATCTCAGAATCCTGAGTGGATTAAAGCTATGGAAGAGGTAATTGTTGCATTAGAGTAAAATTAAACTCGGGAGCTCGTACCAAATTAAGGAGATGTGAAACCTATTTCTTGCAAATAAGTGTATAAAATAAAACTTCGTACAGATGGATCAATAGAAAAGGCACAAGGCTCGTCTAGTAGCTCGAGGATTCTTTTAGCAATATGGACTAGACTATGATAAAATTTATGGTCTAGTAGCAAAATTTACAACTATATAGGTACTATTAGCACTCGTAGCTAGCAAAAGTTAGGAATTATAACATATGGACGTGAAGAATGTATTTTTGCATGGAGAGCTAGATCGAGAAATCTACTTTGAACAACCAATGGATTTTCAAAGTCTAGATTATTCTAAGTATGCGTGTCAACTTAGAAACGCGCTCTATGAAAAGTCTTCCACAACTTGAACTGGGAACAAAAACTATATACGCTGGCTGTCAGTATGGAGAAGCGCATCAATTACTGTACAAAGAATTTAAGTTCAAAGTGAAGAAACCATTAGAGTTAATTCACTTTGATGTGTTTGGACCAATTAAGAAAGTTCCATTGGCGGGATGAAATGCATGGTGACCTTCATTGACGATTTCTCGAAGTATGTGTGAGGTTTATTTTATTAAAAAAAATGATATTCTTCAAAAATTCAAAGAGGTCAAGAAAACAGTAGAAATCGAAATTAATGTTACAGTTTCCTCAGAATTAAGATTCAGCTGTGGATAAGTGTTACATTTCTTTCAGAGTTTCTTGTTCGAAAAACTGTAGAAAGTTTTATTTACACTCAAAGTTGAATTTGTGCTTCAAGTAGTCGCGTAAATATTTACGAAGCAACATTAGACAAAGTTGAGTAATTTGAAAAATGTATAATCATTTATATTTTGGACTATTTATTATTTGATACTAGTTCATTATTTTATTTATTTTAATTATTTACTTTTTTTTTTTTTTATAAATTTGGATACCATTATAAATAAAGCAAATAAAGATTGATTTTGAAGGTATGATTTATTTGTTTACTTCTATTATTTATTTTTCAAAATGGCAAATTCATTATTCAAGATAGTATGCTTCTGGTTCTCAATTCGTTTTTAGGCATCACCTATACAATTGGATGGAAGACATTTAAACATTGAAGAACAAGGCCAAACAGCAGCGCTGCTCGAGGAGGAAATATGCATCTAATTTTTTTCTCCAATTATTTATCTTCATATTACGTTAAAGCTTGCGTTGAAACCAGCCTTGTGCAATTTCTTATTATTATTGTGCAGATTATGTGCTGAAACCTCCCTGGAACTATGGATTAAATCGAAATAACCGAACATAAATTCGAAGAAAACCAAAAACAACCTTGACACTCAAAATCAAATCGAACCCATCAAACCGAATACCGAGGTTTGGTTTTCCACAGCCCTAGATTTGGTTTTGGTTTTCCAATTTCAAAATCGACCAGAGTCGATTCAGTTCAAATTCGATAAAAAATTGAATCGATTCCACTCTAAGAAAGAGGCGCCTGTAGAGAGGCGCAAATGGTCAATTACTATATTAACTATTATAACTTTCACAATTATAAAGAACTAATTAGTAATCTATAAAATATAAAATTAAAATTAACTAAATTAGAATAAATTAACCAACGTCTTATCTAGAGATGTTAAACGAACGAATCGAGATGGAAATATTTAACTCACCGAGCCTGCCGAACCGAGCCTAACGAACCTACCGAGCCTAACGAGCTAACCCAAAAAGATTTTCAATCCGAGCCGACTTGCGAGTCACGAGCCGAGCTGGTATAACGAATTTAACGATATGAGTCTAATGAGCTAAGCGTATATAAATATTTTCAACTTATATTAATATAATATAAGTTTTTCAAACACTTTACTATCAGTGAATCATAAAGACAACTCGGATTGTCCGAATCGCTATTTTTTATGAGTGATCGTGGTCGGGACGGTCCGATTTTTAGAGAAATTAGGACCGTACCACTAAAATTCGGTTTTTAAATTTTTGCATCAATAAACCCAAAATTTTTTTCAGAATTGGACCAGATTTCTAGTCCTCCCGTTTTGTTTTCTTCTTCTCTCTCTAAACTTATCTACAAATTACTGTTTAAAAAATTTTCTTTTTTGTAACATATAATAAGATAGATGTAAAATATCAAAGTCAAAGCCACAAGAAAAGATTAAAAATAAATAAATAGTATATAACACAATATAATTAAATAAAAATTGAAGTATAAAATAATCAAACATACACTAGAAGAATTATATGTTCTCGTTATTCACTAATTTTCACAATGATTACATTTATCTCTAGAATTTTTATAATCGCCATCGTTAACAATATTAAAATAATTTCAAACATCGTATGTTTTTGTTATTTTTCTTATAATACTAACATTAGAACTAGTAATAGGAGAAATCAAAACTAGGTAAAACTTTAAAAAACTATCAAACATCCAATTTTCACAATGATATACCAAAAATACCAAACAAAAGAAACAATGAATAAATACAACACTGTGATCATCACTTGATTCAGTACCAGAGTCACTTAATTCAAATAATAAGTAAGGTGGTGTTTTATAACAAAAAACACAACGTTTTCTCATCAAAATTTGTCACGACCCAAAAACCGTAGAGTACTCAGATCGCGACTCACTGACTTCTTTATAAATTCTTATATTTAAATCAATTGGTAATGTTTTGAAACGTTTAGACAATTTTAAAATCATTTAAATCTGTAGTGAAAACGTTTGTATTCAGTAGAGAACCATTCGTTAAAATTGTCACTTAAAACTCAAAAAATAAAAATAAAATATTTTTTTACTATTCACGTGAACAGTGACACTATTCACGAGAGCAGTATCTCTTCATGCACGATTCACGTGAACAGTGCTTCCATTGCCCAGGGCGATTAATCGTCCCTTAGGGCGATGTATCGGGGCAATGCAACGCCTTATTGGGGGCGATATAACGCCTTATTGGGCGATGCGTCGCCCCTCTTTGGCCAATACATAGCCCTCCTGTTTTGCAGAACCGAATATGATTAATTATAATAAAAGAAAATTATAAAAGAAAGTTCGAAAGAATTTTCTTTCTTTCCTACCGAGTCTGTCGCCGCGAAAAACAGAGAGGGTGAGTGGAGAGAAACAACGAGTAAAGAAGAAACCGGCCGATCGGGGCTGATTTTGACAAAATAAGTCTCAAATCGACCCTATTTTGATGCTCGTCAACTTGGTGACTAAAAATTCTGCCGTAAGTCGTAATTTCTGCTCGATTTTTTTAGTTGAATGTTGGAGTTTTGAAAATGCCGACTGCTGGGAGAGAGGAACGAGCAGGTTGGCTCGCGAGCATGGCTTGCCGAGCCAATGAGCTCCGCTCGTTGACTCACTCGTTTGGCTCAGCATCTGGCAGGCTCACGAGCCCAACGTTTAGACTCGGCTCGACTCAGTTCGTCGCGTAAGACAGCGAGCCGAGCTGGCTCACTTGTTCGCTCATTAAACATCTCTATAGTACTCTCTTTTAGTACCCGTGCTGCGTAATTGTGAGTTTGAAGGAGACGTTAGTTTATAAAAAATGGCTGTGTAGATTAGTGTAAAGGACGTAAGATTATTTAGTGGAAAGCAGAACAAATTTTTGACGGGAAACATACGGTGTCGTTTGGCCTACTAAGATATAAGGGGGACACGCGGCTGGCGCCTATAATGAACAATCGACACAGTATAAAAAGTGACGCATTTATTGGTTCCGTCTTGAACCGAGTTCTTATTTTCGGTTTGCTTGAACTGGAAGTCTGGAACTGGAAGGCAATCCGTCGACTTCAATCTTCGATCATCTTTATCTAATTCAGAGTCTTTGCTATCCAATTTGGTAAGTGGTGATTTGGTTTTCTCTTCCGATTGTTTTTCATTGGAGGTTTTTTTGTTTTTTGTCCCGTTGATTTTGGGATTCCCCCTCTTTGTTTAGACGGTTACTATGTCAGGGTCTCTAATTTATCTGATGTTACGATTTTTATTTTTTCATTGCAGAATATCTCCATGGCTAAGAGCTCGTTCAAGTTGGAGCACCCTCTGGGTTTGTTTTCTACATCGATACAGAATTGGATTTTTTTTTTGCCTTGTCTATCTCCTTTTTCGTGTTTATTTTCCGTACTTCTTTTTATCGATCATGGTTTCACTACATGGCGTTTGGGGTAATTTTTATGGTAACTGAATTGATGGAGTATTCCCCATAGCTGAATATACTTTTTTAATACCGTTTCTTTTTTCCTGTAAGAGTTAAACTTCTTTGGTGCCTAATAGTTTAAATTCTGCTATGATATCGAAGAAAGGATACGTTCAAATACTCTTTTGTTCCCTTAAATGTACAGGATGTGTAGTTTGGGCTCGTCTTCTTTCGACTATATGATTGTTAGTGATAGTTTTCTATCATTAGCCACTTCCTGCTGGTTCGTTAGTAGTTTCCTTGTTATGATTCAAAAGGAATAAATGTGACATGATTATGAGATGTCATGCCTTTTTGGGCAACAAATCACATGGGTACAACTTCGGACTAGTATTATAATTCTAGTTGTGAACAACAGCCATAATCAGTTCATACACAAATATACAGTATCACAGTATTGTTATCTGATTATTTTCAATCCATTCTAAATTTTGGTTCTTTCATGAGGCAGAAAGGAGGCTAGCGGAATCTGCCCGCATTAGAGAGAAATACCAGGACAGAATTCCGGTATGATTTCTTCTGGGTAATGGGCTCACATGTAATAGAGTATTATCCAGTCTATGTTCTTCTCGTATCAACTTAATTTAATTGTATTGTGTAGGTGATTGTGGAAAGGGCTGAAAAGAGTGACGTCCCAGACATTGATAAGAAAAAGTTTGTTAATTTATTTTCCTTTGCAACTCATGTTACTAATTGGGTTTTCAAATACATTTCAACTTCGCTTTTCATTTTTTGAGATGATTTTACTCTGGATTTCACAGATAAAATTGGATCATTTTTCTTATATCATTTGATGTGTTTTTAATAATGCTTGTTATCAAGATATTGAATTGTAAGTGACGTGAAAATCATGTCAGGAATCTTTTCATAGAAATGTGAGTTTCATCTAGCATAAAGCTTAAATGTGGTTAGTGCTTTCATTATGAAGTTCACATCTTGTTTCTTAGGAAATATGTAATAAATTATTTGAAAATGTTCTAGGAACAACAAATTTTCCTTTTTTTCGTCACATCTGTAATGAAATCACTCAAATGAAATGGTAATAGTTATGCGTGTATGCCATGGAATGCAGATATCTGGTTCCTGCTGATTTGACTGTTGGGCAGTTTGTTTATGTTGTGCGGAAAAGAATCAAGCTCAGTCCTGAGAAGGCTATATTCATTTTTGTAAAGAATAACACCCTGCCACCCACTGGTAGTACCCTTATGCCATCTTTTTCGATCTCTATAATTATCTATTTCCTGACTGTACAAGCATGCCAACTTATTGCAGCTGCTCTGATGTCTGCAATTTACGATGAAAACAAGGATGAAGATGGTTTCCTTTATATGGTGTACAGTGGGGAGAACACTTTCGGAATCTGCTAAAATCTAGCACGCTGTAAATATGGTAGTGCATTGGAAATGAAAAGGGTTGGGTCAAGTCTAGATTACTTGTAAATTCGATGGTTTTGTTGGCTTTAATATCCGATTCGTCTTGGATTAATGCTTTTAGGACAAACTTCTTTACTATTTGATCAAAGTTGACCCACTTTTCTGTTCGACATTTCGCCTTGAATCAATGATTTTGATGCAAAATGCTTAGCTACCTTGATCAAATTTACTTGTTTTTTGGCTTAAAGTTTTGGGTTATGCTACTTGATCATATAATACCAGTTGCTTCCAAAATTTTATTAAGTGCTGTGACGGAATAGTGGCCGAAGATAAAACGATCGGTCAAATGTGCAAATATTCATGCCAATATGATGTCATGTTTTTCCTTGGTTTGGTTTGTATGTATTAGTAGATTTTGCGTGTAAGTTTGTGATCGTGTATTTAATTAATGTTGGTGTTGAAACAGCAAAATGAGGAACATGAGGTTGGTGAGGGGAGTGAAGAATGGCTTCAAACGTGGCTTATGGGCGTCAATTACCTGGAGCATGGGCGAGTCTCTCCCCCTTCATGCAATCTGTGTCCCCTTCAAACACCTGTTTGCAATGTCAGGCAAATTCATGACTCTTGTACATCTATTACGTGCACGCTTTGCTTTACCTTTATCTTAATTAAAGAATATTGATTTTGGTTAATATTATTACAAAATTATTATTCTTAAATTGATTTTTAGAAGGGAATAATTCATATTCTTTGACTCTTTCCAAGATTGTTCAACTCGAAATGGGGCAACGAATTATTGCCTGTCTCCGTATGTTCATTTTTTCATACCATTCATGCTGTATTGTTTGTAATGAAATGGAAGATTTACAATCTAAGCAAACTTCTTTTGTGTGTTCTGGGTAACATGACACTGTGGTTGGATTAACATGATCGTGGAAGATAGCCAAGGCTCTGATGCAGCCTGACTGGACTTGTGTGAGGAATTATTACATTCTAATGATGAACTCAGTATAATTAATCATAGTGATGAAGAAGTTTGATAATTGGCCAATCTAAGTTTTGATATAAAAACTGAACGCTATGTTTATACAGTTTCATACACACTTCATGAAGCTTTCTCTAAGGATGCTATTGGGTGTTGCGGGGCCAGTTGTTCCAGCGAGCCGTCGGAGATGCGATTGGTGCTGGTGAATCAGCATTTTGCCGCATATCGAGCGTCAGACTTGCGGCCGGAAGATAAGACCCCTGGGCGTTGTCTGCGTTGCCACGGATACTCGGGTACCATTCCGGTAATGGCTGTGGCATTGTGGAGGGAAAGTTGTTGAGAAGACTCATCAAGTCTTCGTCCACCGATTCCGTCTCTTCCATTTGACCCTCCATCGTTTTCACCGCTGTTTAAATAAACCATGTAAACTTTCTCAAAACTAAGCAGAAAGTTACAGAGTGAGAGCGCGAACCGACTACTGCCCGTAAAATAACTTACCGGTTGATGATTGAGAAGAGCTCAATTCATCGGAGTGGTTTTCGACGGCGTCTTCTTCTCCAACGTGTTTTCCTTTTTCTGACACGGCTGAGGAAGACCCGTAGTCTTTTACTCTCTCATTTCGAGCCATAGCTTGAGCCTCTATTAATAGAGCATCAAGCAACCCGCTATTTGCCTGCGATATTTGTGTGTTCATTTCGCAGTCACCGACGCTGGCTCCCGATGAGGCTGTTGTCGTTGAAAGCGGCGGCGTTTGGATTGAAGGTAGCTCTGCTTCTAATCCAGGAATCACTTGTTCAAACGAAGAACCAAGGATCATGGAGCTGAAACCAGAATTACAGTTAAAGTTACTTCTTCCGTAATTCAAATTCAATGCCTGCGGAGAAAGTGGACGCGTCTGGAGTCTCTGAGTAAAAACGGAGGAAACAGGCACAAATGCAGAAGATATTGGAACAGAAAAACCAGAAGCGCCATTGTTCTCACTGAGAAGCTGAAATTGGGAGGTGGGTGCGGAGAAAAAAGCAGAATCGTGCTGGTTTGACGACAGAGAATTCACAGCTAACGAGAAACTCATGGGGTTGAAGAGAGAGAGGGAGCGATCGAAATTAAATTTTGGAGGTTGAGGAGGAGAGAGAAGAGAAGAGAAGGGAGGAGAAGAATAATAGGTTTCGCTGTGGTGTTGGAGATGAATTGGAGCAACTTCTTTTTGAAGTTCGAGCGGGTAAAGAGGCAAGCCAGCTCTGTGTCGTCTCTTCATCCTCGTATTCCAGTAGTTCTTTATTTCATTGTCAGTTCTACCCGGCAGCTGATGAAGAACAAGAACAAGAACTGTTCATATTAGCACTCTTATAAATCAAACGTCATCTGTGAGACACGTGCAATGGATTTACGAAAGACATGCACAAGTTTTAATGCGGTGGTCGGTGGGTTCAGCTTTAAAGCATGGAATATTGAATTGAGAGAGAGAGAGAGATGTACCTGAGCAGCCATGCGAGCCCATTTGTTGCCGAGCTTAGCGTGAAGTTCGATGATGACGCTCTCTTCATCGGCAGAGAAAGAACCCTTCTTGAGATTAGGGCGCAAATGGTTAGCCCATCTCAGCCTGCAACTCTTCCCACATCTAGCCAACCCTGTGTTTTTTTGCACTGCATTCCAGTTTCCTTCCCCGTGTTTCTTCACGTACTCCATCAAAATCGTATCCTCCGCTGCCGTCCACGGCCCCTTCTTCAGCCCTTTCATTTCCTCACCCCCTCCTCTTCCCTCGTTTTTTCTTCCTCCTCCTCCTCCGCTGTCACCCACCATTTTCGGCTGAGACACGCTCCTATTCACCGCCATAACAAACCCCTCCTTCTTTCAAATTATTTTCCTCTGTTTGTCAAATGGGCTTGCTTTCAAAAGCTCTGACAAGTAAATTGAAAGGAAAATTTTGATCTTATACGACAAAAACAACATAAAATAGGGTTTTGGCAGAACAGAGAGAGAAAACACAGAGAAAGAAGCTCGTGTTCGGAAACAAGGAGAGTTGCAGATTTAGAGTGAGAAAGAGGAAGAGAGAAGGAAGCGTGGGAGGAAAGATCTGGAGCTTAGGCGATGGAGAGAAGGGATTATTTAAAGGGGCGAGCTACCATTTCGGCCCGGTTTGCATGCCCAGTGGTACGTCCATGGACGCGTTTTCATTTACCACCATTCTTCAGACACCGCACTCTCTCTCTCTCTCTCTCTATCATATCCTTTTCCACTTTCTTACGTCACTATTTCCTCTTTTATTTTTTTATTAATTTTCCAATCATGTCGAAAGAGTTACCTTAATTACGTACCCATTTTGACCACTGAAATGTCTGCTTTTTCAAATTCATGTTTCCTTCTGTTTGTGGGGATGCACATGTTGGGGTCTAAGTAGAGTTTTGAGGAAACCTTGCGGAAATGGAAATTTATATTTAAGCTACTGTGTTTGGATGGACAGATTCAAAGAATTCGTAGAAGATGGGCAAGTGAATATGACAAATGAGACGTATAAACAAGAATGACAACAGAAAATAGAAGAAAATTATCAAGATTTTAGGTGGAAACTCTCGAGGGAAGCAGATGGAAATACGTCAAAGATCAATGACGAAAGAGCTTTATTAATAGTATCATAGTCTTATTGAATAGGGAGACTTTGTCCAGACAATATTATTAGTGCTTTGTTAAACACTATTGAAAGTAGTTTGTCAGAGATAGAAAGATTAGAGAGTGAAGCCCAACAAGTGGTAAACGTAAGTTTTCTAAATACGACCTAAACATGTTTTATAATCAAATTGAAAATATTTAAGATGAAAAACTGCAAAAACCAAACCACTAAATATCGAGGCAGGTTTTAATCCAAATGACTGCAGTATAATTAAAAAACTACATACCTTCTCTCGCTTTTTCTAGTTTTTGCTTTATTAAAGCAAGAAAACAAAATACATAAAACATAAATAGATTTTCTAAAGATGAAGGGTTATATTTCATGTATCGTTATGCATTGTGTTTCTTCTTTGTTGCTCGTAAATTTAATGAATAAATATATTTCTAAAAAAAATTGTATCTACAATTATGTCAATATGAGAAATATTATAGGGTCACATTGATATGCATTCTCGTAATAAAAAAAAAAGTACAAAAAAATCAAATCGCATTTTGTCTACATTACAATTTACCTACAACTATATCGATATGAGCATGGGGTTAAATTTTGCCATTGACATGTTTTTAGTCAAAGGACTAGTAATCATCAATTCAGTGCTAAAATCTTCAATGACCACATCATTCTGAACATGTTCCCTTATGGCTAGATTTTTTAATGTTAATATGTTTACTCAGACCACTACTTTTTGTTATTTTTAGGCATAAAACTAAAGTTGGATTATCACAATTTATTCTCGGTGGCCTATAAATAAAATCCACAATTCTAATCCTTGAAAGAAAACTCTTCATTCATACACAATGAAAGTAGTTTTAAAATATCATATGAGTTCAGCTTTCATAGTCGATTTAGCAGTCAATTTCTGTTTGTGCTTCTCCGAGATACAGCTCCTCCAACAAATATAAAAATGTATCATGACGTCAATTTGGATAAATGAAAACATCCATCAAAGCCTTAATTAGAATATTTAATCACATCCAAACTATCAGTCTGTATGAGGACTTTACCTAGATTACTTTAATATCTTCTTAACATCCCAACGATAAATACAATTTCCAAACTTGGTGCAAACTTAATCATACATCAAGTTTCCAACAACTAAAGTATATGAAATATTTGTTTCTTCTTCAAAATCATTCTTTGGACATTGGTTCTCATTAAACCTAACACCTCTCACAATGGTAGCTCTGCTAGGTGGACAATATTTTATTTAAATCTCTCTAAAAATTTATTGGTATAAATTTGTTTCATCTATTTTATATGTGTATTACATTATAGTGAAAGTTTCGACAATTATCCTAATATTTGTTTTTGAGGAGTCTCAACTCCTACTAGCACAATATTATATGATTTGGTCAGAGTCTATACAGATTTATTTTCAAGATTAATGTAATGCATATTGTATTACATAGAGAGGAGACTTTTACTTAATAAACCATGCACTTACTGCTGTTCTAAGCTAATTGAAACGATACATACAAGTGAAAACCCGTTAACAAAAATAATAAAAATTATATTAATAAAAATAAATAAATTCAAAAACCCTCCATCGAGTGTTGGTTGCCAAAGATAGGAGAGTCATCTCCTCTTATTTGAAAAGTGAGTGTAACGCCCCGAAAATCTATCCGTTTCTGATTCGTTCACTGCTTCGAGACCACAACTGTAACGCCCCCGAGTCGTCCCCAGACCCGGGTCGCCAACCGTACACTTTCTTGTTTCCTCGATAAATTTCTTACAAAATTTAACACTTTTGGTCTCTCGATTCAAAACGACATCCTTAAAAAAAAAATATAAGAACGCCGCAGCGAAAAACTCAGTTAAAATCAGTTTAAATAAATTTCACTTTTTTAAAACATAAAAATAAAGAAACCGGTTGACACCTATAAACGCTGGTCGACACCTTAATTCTCTCTGCCCTCTCCGGTCGATCTTCGCGATCGACACTCCTACTGATTTTACACCAACCGGTCGACACCCACAGTCACCGGTCGACACTTTATTTTTCTCTGACCGCGTAGGTCGAACCCCGCGGTCGACACTCTCACTGATTTTACACTAACTGGTCGACACCTACAGTCGCCGGTCGACACCTCATTTTTCTCTGGCCGCACAGGTCGAATCCTGCGGTCGACACTCTCACTGATTTTTATACTAACCGGTTGACACCTATAGACTTCAGTCGACACTTTGCACCAGTAGTATAAAAATAATACCAGTTCGAAAGAAAACGGACAATGAAAACTTCCACAATTAAAACCATGAAGTAAAGACCTGTATTTTTAAGACATAATTTCCTCGAGTAGTTTCAAAAACATAACCTTATACCAATCCCGACTATAATCGTGCCAAACAAACCTATATCCTCAAAAATCTATCCACTTGACTTATACTTCGCAAAATACAACCCAAAAGAACCACCATCTAGACTCGCTCCACGGGTCGAGTCGCCTTGACGAACTCCACCTGTCGACACACGGTAGCACGCCGCCAACCGCCTACTCATCCTGGCTGGGTTCTCGCAAATCACCCGCTGGAATCTCTGCACCTACACTACGAAACACACAACATAAGTCTGCTCAGTAAGTAGTGCAATATGAAACGTAAAACCGACAATGCAATCCTATCACATGCAGTCTCTACATTCTCGCTCGTGGTGTCACAACCGGTACCGCGTGGTACAGCCGCACCATGGTGAAGCTGGACTCTCTCTCGCCACCTCACACCCTGGCACGTCGCCATCGTCCCGATTCGTCCAGCAACAAGGCTCTCAAACTGTACCCACACGTCATTCCACACACCGCAACTATTCCAGGGTGAGACTTGACGCACTCTGTAACATCTAGATTTTTCCGTTTAAGCTAATTTTGGATTTATGTAATTGTAATCGGCGGAGTTTTTGCCGGAATTGTGAGCGGAGAATTTTTACTCCTAAATAAAAGATTATTTTGGGAATAATGGTGAAGGAGAAATTTTAAGATTTTATCCGAACACAGACCGTATAGTAGATTTATTAAACGATTTAGGGTTGATGGCGTAATAGTAATTAAGATTAATTATATTAAATAATATAATTAATAATTTTAAAAACAAAAGAGAGAGAAAGAACACCATCGTTGTTCTTCCCCCTGTTTCAGTTCTTTCTCCCACTCGCGAGAACACGGCGATTCTCCCTTCCAACGACAATTCTCTTTGGTTTTCCTCTGTTTCTTTAAATCAACAGTAAGTTTTAGTTAGTTCTTAGTAGATAGTAGTATTTTAGTTGTTTTGAGAGTTAAAAACGAAGTTAGAAAAGGTGTTGTGTGGTTTGGTGAAAACCTAGGAGGGAGTTGTGGGAAATCGAAGTTAGAGTCGATTTTATCAATATGTTGGTGTTTAAGTTGGAAGTAAGAGTAGATTACGGGACTTTAGGAGGAAGATTGAGTGTTTGGATAACCGAGTGTTTAAATTTGGAACGATTTTTGCTCGGCCACATCCGGCCAAGTTATAGGCTTTGAATTAGAAAATGGATGAGACCGTTAGAAACTAGACGTCATGAGGAATCTGTAGCATTTCGAATAGTCCAATTCGAGCGAGTATTGGTGGAGTTATGAATTTTCAAAGATTAGTCAGAAATTGAATTATGATTCTCGGTTTAGGCCGAGTGGGGGTTTAGCTGTCGTTTCCTTTATAGTTTACTAATTTAGTGGAAAGTAGAGCTAATAGATGTGTGATTTTATAGGTTTTCCCAGTTAGCGCACGAAGTTACGAAGTGCGAGGAATCTCTAGAACGCCAGGTAAGTTAAGTTATATAGTAGTAGTTTTGCTTTCGGGCCTACATCACAGTTCAGTAGAATGCATTCCACGTTTATTTTATGTTATGCTTTGAGATATCCATCATGGTTTTAAATTACAAGACGAAACGAAAATGAATTTCTATGTTTTACGGAGTGAAACAGTAGAATATAAAGAAACGAACATAATAAGAAGATACGTAAGAAGATAATAAAGGTGAAGTTGAGTGGCCTTGTCTAGTAAGGTGGACCGCGAGGTGTATCACTCTTTCTCCGCTTTACGTGGTGACCTTGTCCAGTGAGGTGGACCGCGAGGTGTGTTACTTTACTAAGTCGAGTTTGACTTTATCTAGTGAGGTGGACCGTAAGGTGTGTCATCTCGACCTAGCACGTAAAGAAGAACTCAGTAGTAAGAAGATAAAGATGATGTAAGAAAGAGACAAAAACAAAAATAGAGACGAAACTGTAGAAATTGCATATGTAGGATGTGCTTGTTTACAGTGTTTTGTTTTTATGCATTACTTACTTAGCATTAGACTAATAGTTGAGTTCTGTGATGTAAGTGACGACGCAGCAGTGAGTGAGTATCCCGAGCATACCTAGGAGTAGGAGGCAGTTGAAGAAGGACGCTAGTGAGACGATTTGGCCGGTTGTTGGGGCGTTTTGACCGGGGCGAACGTAGGTATGGGTGGTGAGGTATTTTGAGTCAAATCAAGTCGTTTTGATGTACAATTGAAGATTTGAAATGAGTATTGAGTATTTTGGTGTGTGTAGTAGGGTTGTAAATTGAGTGGAGAAACAGATGTTTGGTTTTTGAACGTTTAGTTAAAACCGTGACCGTTTTGGTTGATTTCTGTCAACTTTCTGGGGGCAAACCTCGACCAATAGGCTTAGTGGTTGACCAAACCTGGCAGGTGTCGACCGCATGGGTCGACCTATGCAGGTAGAGAGCATCGAGGTGTCGACCTATGACTGTAGGTGTCGACCGCTCAGTGTATGGACGAATGTGGGGTGTCGACCTACACATAACAAGGTTGACCAAATCCCGTATGTGTCGACCGCGTTGGTCGACCTACTCAGACAGAAAGCAATAAAGTGTCAACCGGTAATGGAAAGCAAGCAGAAATGTCGACCTCGAGGATCGACCGAAGTGGACAGAGAGGGTCTAGCTGTCGACCGCCAAAGAAAAGTGTCGACCGATCCGAGAAGTGAATAACAGGGGTTGACTGCGAGGGCCGACCTGGGCCGGCAGAGGCGAATGAAGTGTCGACCGGGATAAGAATAGGTTGGCCGGGAATGAGTTTTTTGTTTTTTTAAAATCTTGAATTTCATTTAAAATAATTTTTCCCGAAAGTCTTCCGCTGCGAGGTTTTCAGTCGATTTTAAAAGGGTCGTTTTAAGTTGAAAAAATAAATTGTAAAATTTTTAAAGAATTTGATTAGAGTATATGAGTGATGGTGACAAGTAGTAGTAGGTAGTGAACCGAAAATCGGGGTGAATTATCCGGGGTGTTACACACTCGCCACACAACCCCTTGGCACGTCGCTATCGTCCTGATTCTTCCAGCAACGAGGCCATAGTTGCCCAATACCACACACATACCGCAGCAGTCACCCCAGGGTGAGGCTGGACACACTTGCCACATCACCCCCTGGCGCGTCGCCACCGTCTCGGTTCCTCCAGCAACGGGGCCATAACTGCCACACACATCGTTCTCACCTCCGCACATCACACTTCACATCCGCATATAAAACCATACTCAAATTCATTTTTGTGCCCTTTTCAAAACATGATGCATGTCAAACAATACGCACGCACATCAAAATCAAACCACATAACTCCTAACGTTCCACGGTGTAGGCGCTCCTGGGCAAAACGCATGTATACACTACTTACCTGTCGTCCTACCTTTCTGTGGTGCTCGTTTCACCATAAACTTGCTCAACCTACAACAAAATCGTTTTTTCGTCAAAACGCATCCCACAACTCTACTCACGCACTAAAACTACCATACTAGCACAACACTTCACGAACTCGCCAAAATTGCTCACTAACCCAACTCAGCTCAAAGCCAATTTAAACTTCCAATGCGCATAACTTTTGCGTCCTTCATCGGAATCACTCGATTCCAATGACCAAACGTTCCAATCATAACCTAGTTTAACATACCAAAACAGAATTTAAAACCATTAACCGCAGCTAAGGCAAAAATCCAGAAACAGAATAGGTCTTAGTGTCAAAATTCCCCTTCCTCGGCCTTTTAGCAAAACTCAGCACATTCCTCATCAATCTATCACATTTATCATTAACAATTCTACAACGATCGATAATACCTCCAACGAACTCTCCAACGCTAAAACCCTAATTCCCCATCCATCAAATTTCTCATCACACTCTTTCGTTAACCAAAACTAAACCATAAACCACTAAAAATCTACCTTTCCGTTGAAATAGAGTGGAAAATAGATATCGGCGTTGGTTGAATGTCATCGGAAGGAGGGATCGCCGCGGGAGGGTTTTCCTTCCGTTCTCTCTTCCTTCACGCGGGTTGGTAGGGGGGAGGGAGGAGAAAGAACAGAGAGGAGGGGGAGATTTACGATCCTCCCCCCCTCTGTGTTATTTTTTTATTTTATTTTTTTATAATAATAATAATAAATTAATTAGTTTTTTTGCTATCTCACTTTAATCTTTTAATCAAACGGCTATTCAATCCGTTTTCGGTCGAATTCCTAAAATTTTCTCCTCTCCATTAGTCTCGAAATAATCTCCCACCTAACCTTACAAATTTTCCGCTCTCCATTCTGACCCGAACCCTGCAGCTCATCGCCCCGACAACCCGAAAATCGATACCACGAAAATATGAAGTGTTACAGTGAGTCTCTTAGAACAAGATAGAGTTTGAATCTGCCTTAGGCAAGCAGTTCCGATGATGGAACGGAGAAGGAGCAGGGAAGCGAAGAGAGAAAGAGAATGATATTTTGTATTCTATCATTAATTTGATAAATTTTACATGTCCACAAGTAGATGTAATGATTTGAAAAACCAACTAAACTAGAAGCACTAACTGAACTAAATTACAACCACACCAGTGGATACGTTAACATCCCTACTCAAGATCAAGGCTGACGACCAAAAATCTTGTCCGTAAACAACCCAAATTTCGCAGGCGAAAGGGGTCTTGTTAGGGCATCAACTAACTGATTGCCATATGAAGTGAATTTTACAAGTAATAGTTTGTTAAGTACTTTCTCTCGAACAAAATGAAAGTCAATTTCTACATATTTGGACTTTGAATGGAGAACCAGATTTGATGCCAAATAGGTGGTACTTAAATTGTCACACAGTATAAGAGGTATGGTCGTAGGTACTATAACTAGCTCCATAAGTCATGATTGTAGTCATAGAACTTCCGATGCGTCATTTGCTACACTCCGATATTTGGATTCAATGTTGGATTGTGAAACGACATTTTGCTTTACCGAAAACCAAGAAATTAAGTTGTTTCCAAGAAATATGCAAAAGTCACCTGTGCTTTTTCTATCGTCTGGACAAGAAGTTCAGTCATCATCTGTATAACATGTCAAGGTACAACTTGTGGAGGGTGAGAAAGAGATACCTAGTGACTGAGTACCTTTTAGGTATCGAAGGATACGCTTGACGGCTTGCCAATGTATGTCTAAAGGCGCATGCATAAACTGTGAGACGTTGTTGATAGCAAAGACAATGTCTGGTTGAGTCATACAGTTGTACTGTAGAACACCAACAATACTACGATAGAGATAGCCATCAGATATAAGTGTTCTAGATTTTTGTGACAATATTGAGCCAGCCACCATAGGAGTAGGAACTGGTTTGCATGATTCCATATTTGCCTTGTGGAGTAATTCATTTATATACCGGGATTGCGAAAAATGATTACCTATCGAATTTTGAGTAACTGAAATCCTAAGAAAGAAAGATAGCAGTCCAAGATCCCAAACTTTAAATTTTGAGTGCAGGTATGTTAGAAGCTGATTAATAAGCTTGTTAGATGTGCCTGTTATGATAATATCATCTACATACACGAGCATAATGAGAAACGAGGTGTTTGTGCAGCAAATGAAAAGAGGCGGGTTACATTTAGACGCCGAGGAACCCCATTGTATTAGAGCAGTATAGAGCTTAGTGTACTAGGCATGTGGAGATTGCTTAAGACCATATAATGCTTTATGTAATAGACAAACGGCAAATGGATGAGCTGAATTAATAAAACCATGAGGTTGTTGCGTAAAAACTTTCTCTGTTAAGTCACCATAGAGAAAAACATTTAAAACATTTAGCTGTCTAATATTCCAACCACTAGAAACTGCAGAGCAATAGTTGTACGAATGAAAGCTGGTTTCACCATTGGACTGAAAGTCTCGTCGTAGTTTATGCCTTTAATGTAGACATATCCTTTGGTGACAAGGCAAGCTTTGTAATGACTAACGGTACCTTCAGAGTTGTGTTTGGTTTTAAAAACCCATTTGTAACCAATAATTTTTGCTTCCCGAGGAAGAGGGACTAAAGTCCATGTATTAGTGTCTTTGAGCGCTGAGATTTCCTAATGCATTGCAGCTAACTAGTGTGGGTTTTTAGAAGCTTGAAGAAAAGTTTTGGGTTCTAAATTGGGTTCAGTAAAGAAGACTTTGGGTTTAAAAATACCATCTTTGGCATGGGATGTCATAGGGTGAGCATTATGGAGAGGTGGTGATAGAGGAGGATGAGTTTGGTGAACTTCAGCAATAGGTGGAGAGGAAATAGGTTGAGCAAGTGGTTGACTTCGGGACGGGGAGACAGGATGAGGCATAGGAGGATAAACATTTTGAGGTGGAATGAGAGTTAGAGAAAGAGTAGAAGAAATAGATAAAGAGAAAGACGAAGCTGAAGGGTGAGATTTTTTCTACAAATGTAACATGACGAGAGATATAGATTTTGTTAGATTGAAGTTTTAAGCATATAGATCCTTTGGGATGAGTACTAGGACCTAGAAGTACACAAGGGAGGAATCAAGGTTGTAATTTGTGTTTGTTAAACGACTGAAGACATGAAAAACATAGACAACCAAAAACACGTAATGATGTGTAATCAGGAACAGAATTCGCCAGACATTCAAATGGGGACTTACCGTGTAAAACAGGTGTAGATAACAAAAAGTGGCCATGGTAAAAGCGTAATGTAACACCCCGAGAAAACCCCGCGTTCTCGGTGCGCTACAGTGCATCTACACACTACACACACACACTAACACTTGACACAACTAACTCAATTCAATACCCCTTTCGTTTTCAAATCATTTTCAAAAGAACATTTGTGAGTAGGAAAATTTTTTTGACTCGATTCGAAAAAAAACAACTCGCGTCCCGAAGAAGAAACACGAAGTGCTCAACATAAAACTATGCAGCGGAAAAGAAAACCATTTAAAACAATTTGAGATAAAACGGTGAGACTTGAAATCCTAGGAAAGAATCCCACGCACCCCATGAACTACCCAGTCCGGTCCCAAGCACTCACGTCCCCACTCCGACACCCCGCGTACACCATCGCGGTGCCAACCCAACGTCACTGTATCTCGCGCACGCTCACAGCGCCGCGTGCCCCACGCACCCTGCCTCTGTACAGCACGTCCGCGCGCACGCCCTCACCCGGCGCCGCATGACCCGTGTGCACCCGCAGGGCCGCGTGCCCCGCGCACCTGCGATCACGCCACACTTCCACGCTCATCTACCTTTTTCTAGCATTTACTGTTCACACCTCAACCTATTTCGTATCTCCTCGACTCCCAACCTCTCTCCCGGAATTTCGGCAGAGTAACGGCTAAAAACTGACTATCCCAAAATTTAAACCCTGCACACAATTCACCATAATCCAACAATGTTTATCTATCCATCATCCAGAGAAATCACCATAACCAAATCAGAGTAAGAAGACAATAAGAACCCATCAAATAGAAATGAAGAAAGTCCTCCAAAACACTACAACTCCTCTATACAATCTCAAAAGATCAATGTCTATACAACGCCGCTATCTACACAAATACCCAACATGAAATGATAAATCCACTATCACCTACCACCACCACGGGTCGGGTCGCCCTAACAAAAATCCGCCATCCGGTGCCTCGGGTGCATGCCGCCAACCATCCTACGCCTCTGGACTAGGCTCTCGAGGCTCACCAGCGGTATCGTCAGCACCTACACCACAGAACACACAACATAAGCCTAACGCTCAGTAAGTAATGCGATATGAAAGTAAAAGCCGACAATGCAATCCTATCACATGCAGTCTCTACACTCACACTCATGTTGTCACATCTGTGACGCGTAGTGCAGCCGTACCAGGGTAAGGAGGAACCTCACGCCACCCTATACCCTGACACGTCGCCACCGTCCCGGACTCCCCAGCAACGAGGCCCACAAGCTATATCCACGCATCACCACACGGCAACCACATCAGGGTAAGGGTGTACCTCGCGCCACTCTACACCCTGACACGTCGCCCCCGTCCCAGCCTCCCCAGCACGGGGCCACAGTTGCCACACGCACACGTTTCGCGACAGCCCAGCCGGCCCACCCCTCGAGTAGGATCCGCGACTGGTGTTGCACCGGCCCACACACTAGTAGGATCCGCGGTACCACTGCCCATATCCTCACCGTCAACACATTCACGCCGCATGACGGCCCAGCCGGCCCACCCCTCGAGTAGGATCCGCGACTGGTGAAGCACCGGCCCACACACTAGCGGGATCCGCGGTACCACCGCCACACGTCTCACCTCATACATCAAAGCATGCTAAAAATCAATTTCGTTTCCGTTTTAAAAAAAATATGATGCATGTCACACAATACGCACACACACCGCAATCAATCACATAAACACTAAAGTTCTATAGTGTAGGCCCACTTGGGCAAAACACATGCATGCACTACTTACCTGGCGTCCTAAGCTCGCTCGATACACAGCTTCGCCAACAGGAAGCCTCAACCTAAAACACAACCAATTCTCATCAGTATTTCTCCCAACATTTACCAATTAGCTAAAAATAACCTTATCTAACTACACTCATTAAATTCCAACTAAAACTGTCCATTGGTTTGGTTTAGCCGAATACCAGCTCAACGTTCGGATGCGCATAACTTTTGCGTCCGTCAACGGAATCAAACGATTCAAGTGGCTAAACGTTCCCTTAGGAACCTAGTTTAACATCCCAAGACGGATTTTAAATCGGTAGGCCGCAGATAGGCGAAAAATGCCAATAACCGAATCTGCCATTTTATTAAAATTTCACATTTTCTCTTCCCTTCAACCAAAACTCACTCCCAACTAGTTATATGCATCAAAATGGCTATGCTACTCTCACACGTCGAATTTTCCACGAAAGACGGTCACTAATTTGACTTAAACCAAAATCTCGCATAAACTTCCGACGCGCATAACTTTTTCGTCGGATATCGGAATCGAACGATTCCAGCGGCCACACGTTCCTCTAACAACCTATTTTTAACCCGCAAAACAGAATTTAAAACGATTAACCAAAACTAGGCCAAAATGGCCAAAAACAGAATCTGTTTTTTATATGAAAATGTGAAATTCAACCTTAACCCGAACATTTCCAAATTTCTCCGCCAATCCATCACATTCTAACCTATTAAACATGAACTAGCTAAAATCGAAGGCCTCCAATTCAGAAAACAAAGTTTTGAAAATCACAGCCCCTCGGTTTATCCTCCCCCCCCCTCGGCCACCGATGCTCCCCACCACTCTTAACTCCACAATTGTCGACAATTCCCGCCACCAATTGGTCGAACAGGAGAGCAGCATCACGCCCTGTTCCCCTCGACCAACAGAATAGACAGAAGAAAAACAGGGAGGGCTCCGAGCTCTCGGCCCTGTGCCCTGCTGCCCCCCGATCACGCGGCACATACACGCCGCTTACACCAACCCCACGTTCGGCTTAGCCTTCAGAAAACTAGTGGGAATGCGGCCATAAATTCTACCAAGCAAATTCAGAGCAAGAAAGGGAAACGTACCTTCAGTATTAAGCTCGGGAAACCGAACTCAATCCCCTCCCACCGCAGTCCTCTCGGCGAACTAGCGTTCGATTCTTCTCCGTCGTCGGTGTCGACAGACCACCGGCTCTCTCTCTCTCGGCTACCCGCGCTCCCCCTCTCGGTTTCGCTCCCTCTCGGCCGCGCACAACACAGGGTGGAATGGCTTCCACCCGAAGCCATTCCACCTGTTATGTTTTTTTTTTTTAAATTAATTACAAATTACAAAAATGCCCCCACGTACTTCAATCGTCCGAAATTTCGTAACTTCCCGACCTCCCGGCTTTAAATTCCGAAAACCAATCGCAAAAGTAGGCCTCGAGCCTATAATTTAAATCTTTCCCGTTGAAATATTTCTCAAAACTCCGACCGGGATTAAACTAAAAATTCCAGAAATAAAAATATAAATTCGAAATTCCCGGGTTATTACACGTAAGGCCAGTAAGAGGGTGGTAAAGATGAATGATACAGAAGAGCAAGACTAGTTTCCACAACATGTCAATTTTTCCCTTCGACGCAACCGTTTTGATTTGGAGTATATGGCCAAGAAATGCGATGCATTATACCAAGTGGCTAAAAAAGTGGAGTTAGAGATTGGAATTCACCACCTCCATCGGATTGCACACTTTTGATGGAGATACCAAATTGATTCTGACCGAATTTTTGAAAGTGTATAAAAGTGAGATGGACTTCCTTTTTAATTTTAAGGGAAAAAACCAGGTAAATCGAGTACAATCATCGATAAATAACAGAAAATAACGTGTACCAGTAACAAAATTCACAGGTGAAGGATCCTAAATATCAGTATGTATTAAATCAAAAAGGTGTTTAGCATGAGAGCTAGAGTTCACAAAAGGAAGTCGATGAGTCTTGCTCATTGAACATGGCATACATACATGAGACAGTTCAAATTTAGAAAGAGGAAAGTTATACAATTTTAACTATTTCTTCAAAATAGAGAGATTGGGGTGCCCTAACCGATTATGCCAAAAGACAGTAGAGTCTACGACGGAAGGGGAAGCCATGCAGAGAGCGCATGAACTGGAGGGGTGGGCTGAATCTGATAAAGATTGTCAAAGAAAGGGTCGTGAAGGAGCAGCCGATGAGTAGTCTGATCCTTGACATAAAAGGAATTTTCATGAAATTCGACATAGGCTGAATTATCATGATAGAGTTTCCGAACGTTAATAATGTTGTGCTACATTTGTGAAGTGTGACAAACAAAATTTAATTTCAAAGATCGGTTAACAGTGAGAATATATGCAGAACTAGTGTGTAAAATCAGAAGATGCGTACCGTCTGCTGTTGCAACAGTTGAGGAGCTGAGGAAGGGTTGTGGCTGATGGAGAAAAATGATTTGTAGCTCTGGAGTTAAGAAGCCATGACTCGGCCGTAAAAGGAGCAGCTCGCGTCGGCAAAATGCCGGCGCTGGATAAGAGATGTTGTTCCCGACTGAGAGGGGAAAATGAAGATGGGGTAAGGGTACTGGGTTACAGGTGGGGCGGGTAAGAGGGTTGAGTGGGTTGAATGGACGAAGTGGGCTAGAGGCTGAGTTGTGAATTGGTTAAGGTGAAAATGTAATACGCTACGGGCTCCTATCGGACGATCACAAACTAAGGTACGTAAATTATCTAATTTTCCACCTAATCAGTTTGTCAATTTTCAGGTAAAAGACATCTAAAAGCACGAATTTGGAGCAACGACACATGTCTTGAAGAAGGATACACATGGCCAAGAAATGTGACACGCGTACCAAAAGTAGAGACGCACACACGTCCAGGATTATCTCACATTGAATGGGGGATTTGTCTTCCCTTAAACAAATTAATTACAAAGGAGTCCACAAGGCTTGAGGGCATTTATGGAAATTAGCACAATTAGTTTAAAGACGGCAGCCAACCGCCTATGTGGACAAAATGCTCCAACGGCTCTCACTAAATGGCTACTTTTATATTTCCTTTCTCATCTCGTTGCTTTCTTTTTTGAAAATCAGAAATTCAATTCTTATATCTCTATTAAGCTTGAACTGTAGCTTTGTAAACGGCTTTTGGATCATGAAAATTGTTACAGTTTTATCTTCATTTTAGAGAGGTTCATTGAACCTACTCTCTGTTCCGTGCGGAGCATCCGAACTGTCTAAGTCTCCCTTCAGTGTGTCATATCTGAATGAGTCCTCCGTCGTTGTTTGTCAAATTCAGTGCGTAATATCTAAACTGGGTTTCTCTGGTGCGTCATATCTGAAGGTAACTACACGGTTGTTTTCTGACGGTGCGTAATATCCGTCGAGATTTGTCAATCGTTTCTTTACGCTCAGCTCCTCTCCACTCCATTGTCGCCTTCTGAAGAGCTTGCAGGTAGGTTTTCCTCAAGCTAAACAGTTTTTTGATCTTGCTCAGCGAGAGATTTGTAGAACTTGGATCATATCAAAATGGTGTGGGTTGTTGTAATTCTGGGCTGGGTGATATGAAGGGTTTAGGCTGTGTTAGCAGGCTGAAGTGGAGTGGCCCGTTTTGCTGCAAATTTGACAGCGGACCTCAAATGAGCCGCTGGGCCTGGACGAGCGCCAACCTGATCTGCTGGATTGAGGGACAGCAGGTTGAGCCGACCTGAAAGGAAAAGCCGGGGGCGAGCGAGGAGCCCAAACGGGGTGAGCGAGGAGATCTGGCGACGTTTGCCTGAGCGAACTCGGCGTCGGGAGGGAGAGAGCTGCATTCTGCTTCTCCAAACGAAAATCGAAGCTCTGGAGAAGGCTATGGACTTCTTCCAGAGTTGGTTGGTCTGCCCGGTTTGTGACGGAAGCCACAAACGCATTGTATTCACTCCCGAGACCACCAAGGAAATAAATCAACCAATCCTTGGGAGACACAGGTTCTCCGATTTCAGCTAAGGTGTTGCACAAATTCGTCATCTGCTGTATGTAACTGGTGGCAGAGAGTCCATCTTTGGACATTGAGTGAAGCTGGAACCGTAAATCGGTGATTCTTGCCAGCGACAAAGATGCGAAAATACGGGCCAGAGCATCCCATATTTCGCCGGCGGTAGTGAACGATGCGATTTGGGCAATAAATTTTCCGACATGGAGGAGAACATCCAACTCATTATTAAATGGTTATACCGCATCCAGATGCTGAACTCCGGATTTTGCTGAAGAGATTCCGAGTCCAGAAATTTTGGGGGTGCTGGGGCAAAGACGTGCAGGAGATGATCAACGCCATTGGCGATGACAATATTCAGTATTTGCGCTTTCCATATCAGGTAATTTGTGCTATTGAGTTTTATGGTGAGGGGGTGGGCTGCAGGGGATGTTCCAGAGGGAAAGGGAGGGAGAGGTGAAGGGTGTGAAATTATTGTGGGAGAGGAGGGAGATGTATGGCTAGAGGACGCCATCCTTCTTACGCTCTGAAACCAAGATAGAGTTTGAGTCTGTCTTAGGCAAGCAGTTCCGATGACGGAACGGAGTAGGAGGAGGGAAGCGAAAAGAGAGATAGTGAGAGAAAATGATGTTCTGTATTCTGTCATTTATTTGATAGATTTTACATATTCATAAGTAGATGTAATGAATTGAAAAACCAACTAAACTAGAAGCACTAACTGAACTACATTACAACCACACCAGTGAATACGTTAACAGAACAGACACACTCTCTCAGATTAGAAGCAGGGAAAAATTCTTCCTGTGAGTTGAGACAGATACACTTCATCAATCGAAGGTTGGTTTTTGCTAGAGTTGGGTTCTTTCTTAGGGATTTGGTACTGGTTGCGGAAACGACGCAAGAACAAACTCTTTCTTTTGGTGAAAAGAAAAAAAAAAAAAAAAAAGAGGAGGACGAAGAGAGGACTTTCTTCATTTTGTTAAGGTCGTCATCCTTTTATTTTCGTTGTTTCATTGTGGAAATTGGGATTCTAATGAATATTCTTTTGGTCAGGAGAATTGTTAATGAACACTAAACTTGGTGTTTAAGATCTTAGTTGAGATTGGGGAGTGAATCTGTCAGGCGAGGAATAAATTTTGAAGGTTTTCTTTGAAACCGATTACTGGGTTATCTGTGGCATGGGATAATTTATCTCTAGAGAAATCAAGGGAAAACTTGGAACTCCAAGCAGAAATTGAGCTGGAAACCACAAATAGTTTTGGTTTTTGAAGGTATTTTAAACTTGAAATCTTTCCTTGATTTATTTATTAGTTTTGAAGGGATCGTGTAAAGATAAAGTTTTTTTAAATGTTTAAGTCACTTGGTGAATGATTGTAAATCGTTATTGAAATGTTGGTTAATACTGTGAATGCTAATGCTATTTTTTAAGTTTTGGCTGGAATTCATGGAGAAATCGGGTGAATCAGAGAACTGGCATCGGGAAAAGATGTCAGGCCTCGACTCTTAAAGGTTGAGCTGCGGTGCAACCGATTCTATCAAACCGAGGTCGCAACTCGGGTTGGTTCGGGCTGCAGCCTAGGCCCAATTTTTGGGCCAATTTGGAAATTTGACCCGATCGTTCTTGAGTCGTTTAGAGTGCTATTTAGACCTGATTTGAACATTTATCTCAAACTTTGTTGAATCTTCGAAAAATTCATTTTTTAGGAGATTTAAATTTTGGGCTTAATTGTTGGTAAGCCAAATTGAAGTATGAGTTTAATTTTACGCGTGACATAGATTGTTTTCCAAAATAATATTTTGAATGAGTTCTCATATTAAATAACTTTTTCATTTTATGACTCGTCGAGTGTTTATACTCTGTATATATTTTTATTGAATGTGTTTAAAAATTCAGCAAGCATATTTAATTTATTGGTCAATTCATTTGTAAATATTTAATTTTATGTTTCAATTTGTTGTTAACAAAAAGTTTTAGGACAATTGTATGAGCCTAGTCGTTGTGCGCGAAAGCTAAACCTGATTAAGATACTTTGTTGCATTAGTGATCATCGAGTATCGGCTTTTTATATATTGTCTATGGCATGGTATGTCTCAAGTTCTTGAATGACTCTGTTTTCACTGAAGATTATTTTATTTATTTATCACATTATATGGGCTTTTTATTTTATTCATCATTTTCTTTATGTATGATTTTCTACTTTATTTCTTAAATTGTTTTATAATGGGCATGCCCTCAAAAAATTTTAAATTAAATATTGACAATAAAATAATATATTTATTGAATTTAGTCGACTAATTTCAACTCTTCCCTTTCAAATCTTAGTCAAGGAGGCTTGCAGCTACCAATTCAAATTTAGGCAACAGTTATTGTGGCTAGTAAATTATCTCACATAGAGTTTTATAGGTGAGCTGATACTTACATTTCTGGAAGCTATTTGGTAAACCTCTTGCTATTTAATAAATTTTTATTATCATGTCAACTTGATATTGCTATTGAATTTTATGTTAGTCCACTTTATTTAAGCCCACACTGTTATTATAAAATTAAGTCTTTTGCTGTTATCAAAGATATTTAATTTAAGAGTTGGACGATTTGGTCTGTTTAAGACTAGGTCGTTCTCCATTTTGTCTCTGGTCTATTTTGAGGTGTGACATCTAAATTAGTATGAATTTACAGTTAACAGAATTTTGAGTCGTTTTTATCTTCAAAGAGTGAGTTGTCACAATCTTTTTCCTTTGGGAATATGACGTCTTCGTCGGCCACACTTTAAGTTGGGGTTTGGCTATGATACCGTTTGTGAAGTCTCTATTTCTAATAATATAATATTATTTGTTTATGGTCGAAATTTATAAAAATTTGTTCTTGGAGTTAGTTCAAAATATGTTGTATTATGTAGGGAGAAAAACTCTACTTAATAAGTAATTCACTTTTTAATCTGTCAAATAATGTGAGATTGTGTATCTTGGTTGATACAGGTTAGACCCTCACACTCAAAAGAACATCGGGTTGTTCTTGCCTGCACAGGATTGACTGTCACAATTTTTTACTCAATTTTTATTAAACGTTTTATGCATGACATACTTTTTTTCAAAACATTTACGCCGAATGTATAGTTATATCTCTCTTGAGTGTAATTGACTACCCCCAAGAACTCCTCCCTCTTTTAGGTTTTGATGAGGAAGATTCTTAGCCGTTACCGCCAAAGCAACGGGCATGCTTTCTTTAACTGTCTCTTTCATTTAGAACTTATATTGAGATAATGAGATACTTGTGTAGTACATTTTTTTTTCACTTGGTTTATTTTATTACTCTTTTACTTTTCTCACAATTATTTTTTGACATGTACTATCACACTATAAATTTCACTATTGACCTTATGAGTTAATCTAGTTCTATTGGGACATGACTTCTATTCTATGTTAAGTCTTCTGCTTCTATTTAATGAAAATATCGTTAATATCAAATGATTTGAAACTCTTTTGTGCAGTGTCGTTTCTCGTTCTTTTTTGGGTCTTGTCGGGATTATATGATTAGTATCTAATTATTTCCAGCAGTTGGTGCTTAGTAATTGAATATTCTAAAGAGTAATTTCTTGTAGTCTATTTTCTTATTACATTTCTATCGATAAAGTATTTTTGATATTTTTGTTTTTTATATTAGTGCTTTGTTATTAAATTTAACTATGCTAAGCCTTTGAATTATCAAGTTGGATTTGATTACGAATACATTTATGCTCAAAAGTATTTAGTTAATTGATCACAACAAAAGTATTGACTTCAATTTGAAAAAAACAGAATGAACAAATATGATGCTATAATCGAAAGGCAGAAAATAAGATAGCACTCTCCGGTCTTGCCAATCATCATCCTCACAAGCATGGTAGAAGATATAAAACCGGGCATTTGTGTGATCGAATTAACAAAATTTCTCCAGTTACTCCCCTTTTTCTCTTACCACATCGTCCCGAACATTGAGATCCCGCAACTTCTGCTCAATCAACAAACACAATTGATAACCGGAGACTATGACAAATTGTTTAATAAAGGCGATGTTCATCAATGGGTTACAATTGAAATACAAATTGAGTCGAACAAAATGCAAATTCAGGGAACTCTTGGATGGGGAAAATAATTTGGCTTCTGACCAAGTCACCTCCTTCCGGTGGCCCATAATATTTATATTTGCAGGTACATAAGGGAAATTTGACATCGGAGGAGACCAATCATGAATTGATGGCCCACATTGTTAAATAATTCATTAATTTATATTGTTCTCGTCTAAAAATTATGAATATTCTTACCAATTCATTCCTGATTTGTGCAAGTAACATGCACCTTGTGTAGCAGTTCGTAATGTAAAGCCAAAAATAATATAAAATTTTATAGATTATGAGAACTCAGTTCATATCAAGTGAGAATACACATTCTCACATCGCTTGAAAGAGTGAAAATTGAGTGATTTATGAATAGAGTTTTCTTCTTTATTCAGTACAGATACGTTTTAAACTAGTTCAAAAATAAATACGTACAAACTTCCGTGTAAAATAAATAATATTATATTTAAAATACTGGAGATTATACGCCTTATTTATTTCACATTGTTAAGCAATTTAATTATGTTTTATATTAACCACACACAAACGCTAAGTTATAGTTTATTTTTCTATTTTTGGTTTTTTTTTGCCGTACGTAAATATATTTTCGATGAGAAGAAGAGTCGGCAGAGTTGACTAGTACGACCTCAACTTGTTAAGATATTGGGTTTACTCGTGAGTCTGAATCTTGAAAAAAATTTTCCCCACCTCAAAACACTTGACCCACACACTTTAAAACCAATAAATGCAGAGCAAAACCAATAAATGCAGAGCAGTCGAAAGATTAACTCTCTCTCTCTCTCAATAAAATATGCAAACTGCTTCTTGCATGTGCTCTTCTTGAAGGATTTAGAGAGATTTTGACATATATTTGAAGTCGAAAATGGGTATGTTTTGTTGGGATATTAATTCGTTGATTTTTTTTTATAATTTAAGGTAAAAATTAATTTAAATTTTAAATTATGAGTTTTATTTTTAAAAAAACTCCCTAAACTAAAACCTCTAACCATTAAAATTTTAAATTAACAAAATTTTAATGCTGGTTAAAATTTTAATGGTACCTACATATGAGAACCCTCGGATAAATTACACGGGATCCAGAGTTCAACATGCTGGGGAGAAAAAAAATTTCCTCTACCCATGGAGAACAAAGGTCATGAGTACAACACACTGCGGCTTCTAAGACTATCCTGAGCCAGTGTTGCGCCGCAGATCTTAGGGCTGACCTGAGCCAGTGTATCAGTTGCGGATCCTGCAGTTGACCTGGATTGACTGGTTTGTTACAAACGGAGTCCCATAGAAAGGTGGTGAAGTACCTGAAAGATATGATGGAGTACCATAGCAATACGAGACAAATCATTATGGATTGGATGGAGGCTGCTGACGACGATCTTCCACCGCCGTGAATTTAGTTTATGTTTTGTACTTCCTTATATACTTTACTTTATATTTGTAATTTAGTTTTTTAATTTATGTTTGTAATTGATGTAATTTAGTTTATGCAATATCTAGAATTAGTTGATAATTTTAAAATTATTATTTGAATGAGTTGAAAATAGCTATCGGGGAGTCATAAAACAAAAAAACTCTGTTAATTTTTTCAACTTTATCTTATTAAATTACACATTATAATACATGTATACATACATTACAAATTATAATAAATTGATAAATTACAAATTATAATAAATACATCAATAATAAATACATAAATTACATCTCGAATATAATCATACGTTTCTTCGTCCATATCCGGGTGTAAAAAATTCTTGTACATAATGAAAACTATATTAGAAAATAATAAAAGTGTATTTATGAGAAAAAAAGAGGTTGAAATGTGATGAGTCGAATGTTTACGTATGAGCACCATTGCAGGGTAAACCTCAAGACCTAAGTCGAGTGTAAACAAATCTCGGATTCGAGTATAGGCAAATCCCAGGTCGTAAAAAGGAGATTGTCACAATCTCACGTCATTTGATGAGGTACATGGAAATGAAATATATGTAAGGAAACCCTCCCAAAATAATAAGATGCGTTTTGGAATATAATTAGCAACGGATCTCATAAGAACTCCGAAGTTAAAAATGCTTCGGCGAAAGCAGGACCATGTTAGATGACTGACTGGGAAGTCTTTGCCAAACAAATCAGTGGCAGGAGGATATTAGGTTACGACCCAATCCCCGGAACGGACAACATCTTACTGAAAAATGGGTCGTTCTATGAAATGTACATGCGTCTTGTCAAATATGTGAAAACTCATAAATATATCCTGCGAAGCATAAACGGCAATAGCGCCTGAATTGGACCCCCTGTTAAGATAAGTGCGACTATTATGCCCCTGACGCTGACATATACGATACGGCATCGTTGAGTTCTTCCTATTAATTATCGAACTCGATGGCTCATCGACATCGTGCACTCTCTTCTTCTTTGGCCTACCAGGTCGACGCCTTCTCTTGACCAGAAGGATTTCGCTAATCTTTTCTATGGGCGGCCACATGTGTTGGCCACTAATGATACTATTGAAATTTGAGTAAATATTCAGATATGTAGCCTGTGATACTATTGATGAATGAAATTTTCTGGTGTCAGTCTCAAAAAATGAATGCCGAGAATGCAATGGACACAAGGGATTCTAGTATGCTTCCACCTGTAACAGTTGCACACACTCGCATTCATGTTGACGACATATTATTTGTTGCCGTTGGTGACCTCAAATCGTTCAACTTCTGCAAACATAACACTTCAATTTTGAGCTACACGTTCTAGGTTCGCAAGCTTTTTTCTTACCTGATGACACAAGAGGTCTGTTCACCAGGCCAACTTATCATATTTGTTTACAATGTGAGTTATCAAGCGCTTTTGAATCATCTCGAACATGGTTAAAATCGGCTTGTCCTTGACCAGTAATAAAACTGCATTAAATGACTTACATAAATTATTCAATCTCATTTCACACTTGAAAATCGAAGAAAACGCATGGCTAGCCCAATATCTATCTAGGCTCTATGTCTCGAAGAGCTACGTGGACATCCGGGTTGAACCGATGTAATTTCTATATTTCCATCTCGAAATGAAAAGGTGTAGTTGTCATGGCCATATTCCACATGACATCTCTGTATACTTTGTCCCGAAATTGATTTTTGAAATATACGTATATATGTCAGAGGCAGTAGGGTATTCGGTTAACGGTAATTCATCCTGCACCGTAGGTAACAACCTTTGATATTTGAAAGAACAACATAGTCAACATAAAACAATATAAAGACCACAATGCCCAAATATTTGAAATAACAATTGAAAATGCATTATATCTTTTGTCAATTCGAAACAAATGTCCATTTGTATCCCGCTTCATTCTGTATGTCTTCCTTCAATATTATAAAAACTACGTTTATGAGTCCCTACACTCTGATTCTACATTGGCAACAACAACGAGATATATACTATAATTGTCATCAATACTGATAGCTGTGAGTAATTGGTCGAGAAACGAGCCATTCAGATAACAACCATCTAAACAGATAATACGTCTGTCATACTGCAGCAAACCTGCCTTGCAAGCAACCATACACATGTGCATTCTTTCGAATGCACATGCCTTATTAACGCCAGAGCCCACCAAGTAATTATGTAGTTGCACGGTACTATCCAAATTTAATCTAAATATTTTCCCTTCGTACGACCACAGTAGCTTGTATTGCTCATCACACTTTCCTTCGTTAAGTTTTTTATCTTCACTTATTACTCTTTTGGCAAGACTTGGTGTAATGTTAACTTTTAAATCTTTTCTCACCGTCTCGATAATAGAAGGAATTTCTCAGGTAAGTTGACTTTTGATTCTATCGAAAAAATAGTGTCACCCATTTTGCAGTAGCACGTCGATTCTTAATTTTCCTTGTACAACTGTGAGAATTGATATAACTCTTTATTTGGAATGTAAATTCATTTTGCATTTTTGAAGCATGCAATCGCCACTCATATCCATCTTCACACACTTCCGTGAGTCGTCGAGATTCACTTTTAGTGAATTTAATACCACAACCATTTTACAAGAAATATTTGACTATTTCATCTCTAATTTTTTTTATAGAAATTTCTTCCCTTACCGGTATGTTTTTTGTTTCATCATCTTCCGAGTTGACCAGAGTTCAAAGCTCATCGTCCAGAGTTTTTGAAATCGAATGCACCTCTATTTCTTCATTGCCTTCTAATTGATCAAATGCTCGAAGATCACTCTATATGGGCGTGGTGTCCGGATATTAATTTATATCGGCATCACATGTTGTCTCATCTATCTTAATAGATCTACTTGAATTGAATTCATTTCACGTCGCCGGAGCAAGCAAAAAGTGGAAGGTTTTAGAATTTTTAGAGTGTGACAAGTGAGAATGGAAGACTGTCTCATTATATAAGGTCAAAGATCGGCCCCCGATAAATGCATAAAAATATAATTAATTTATGCATAATTGTGTATATTTATTAAAATTATTTAAATTTTAAATAAATATTTTCATAATTTTGATTGATTATTATTTGGAGGGAAAATAGTTTATTTGGTTTTAATAAAATATTATTTAATTGATTTTTTCTCTATGTCATATAGCTCACAACAATCATAATTCAATAGGGAACCAAACTACATGTCACGTGTCGAAACCAAGTTTTAATCAACAGATCTTTGTTCAATTATCTCACGCGTGAACACCAGCAAGTTCAATTCAAAAACCATTTCATTCAGCATGCGAATAGAGTTTTAAATTACAATGACACGTGGCAAAGTTTTTCTAAGTGCAAATGATATGAAACCATGTCTCCTATAACTAAGTTTGAAGTAAATTGCTCTCAAAGTTTGCTTCGGATTCTGCATCAGATTTTATTGTAAAAATCTCCCCAAATTAGTGCTTAACTCTCTAAAAATTAGCTCGAGAATCCGATTAAGAATATTTGTTTTTTGATTTTGGGATATTTTATGCGCTATAAATAGGCATAGCTCTATACAATTTATTCCTAAGTTTTTTATTTATTATCATATTTTCTTTATAAAACTTGTGATGATAACGTGTGTTTTAGGCTAAAAACATTGACGAGGTTAAAGATGAAATTATTTATTTAGCAATTCAATGAACGTTTGGTTATTTTATTTTTCAGTGTTTAAATATTAGAATAATTTTTATTATTCCATATTCATTTTTATTTGTTAATTTTATATAATTTCAGTCATGCTTTCTTTATGTAATTTTGCATATAATTCTATCATATTATTTTATTAGTAATGTCTTACTGTATTATAAACTCATGAGCATAGTGTCGATTTTGGATTTCTAATAATAATAATTGTATTGTTCTTCAAATTAAATTTAAATAACTTGAATACATATTTTATCTAAAAAAATCAAACCTAAAATTGATGTGTTTAAACAACTAATGAATTCTCGAACTCTCACTACTTTTTTTTTGTTATTGAATTCTTTATATAAAAATAATATCATTTAAATTGCTTCTTTTTAATCATTAAATTTATTTTTTATTTATTTTTGTTTTAACATATTTCTTGCTTTATTTTGATTTATCGTTCTTAATTAACCTTTTAACTATCTTCTCATGGAATCGGCCGCCTGAAACTATACTGCAACCAACTGCTTAGTAGTGCACAATTTAAGTGTAATCAGCTCTCCATTCTCGAAAATGACTCCTCATTTTCAAAAAAATAATTGAGAACGGGGGGTCATTGCCCTGAAATGGCCCCCCATTATCTCAATTACTGTTCCATAATAATGGACAAAAACGAAAGGTCTAACTCCGGATAACGCCCCCCGTTTGTAAGACACGTGCGGTGCACGTGAACAAGAGAGTTTTCAGCCCTCAGATCGACCCACCATTCCTACGTGGACAAAATGGGGGGCCGTTTATTTAGATCGACCCCCCATTTTAGGCGTATTTTCAAAACTGAGGGTCATCTGCCTCTTGCCAGCAGGTGTGTTCGTAGTACAGTCCAGTTTTAAGAAATATTAGAACTAGACCAATAAAATTCAATTTTTAATTTTGGAACCGACACCATTAAAATTTTTTTTAGGATTGGACCAGAATTCCAGTTCCGATTTTTCCATTATTATCAATTTTTTTAAATAAAAACTCCAAATTTAAAAAAAAAATATAATTTAATTGTTTCTGAAGTGAAATTGATGCGGTGGAAGAAAAACAAGGGTAAATAAAGGAGCAATACCACCACCTGCACATGGTGATACAATCAGACGTTCAGATGTGTTCTCACACAAACAATAATCAAAAGCCAAATAGAAAAAAATACTTGACCAAGAACAATTCCCTCTTCGACAGCTGCTTTGGTGGCATTCAACGCATTTGTTACTCTATCCTTCTTCTCACCAACTTCTGCTTCACTGGCACCTCCAATCTGCCAAAGAAAGAGTTTAGAATTACCCAGAAGATGCAACAGAAGGGCTGCTCCACCACCTGAAGATTCAACAGAAAACCAATAATATGGGAATGTATATTCAATTTAGACTTGAATAACTAGTATTTGATCATCAGGTTTACCTTTGGTACTGCTCCAGATTGAACCTTGTTAAGAACATTGCAAAGAATGATTCCACTCTTTAACCCAAGTCTAGATTCTTCTTCTGAAGGTTCAGCTGGCAAATCTTTAGCTGCAACAACCCCCTCCATCTTTAGGCACAGTCAAATTAATGACTCCGTATATAGCATTAGTTCAAACCTGCTGCTCCCGTTCATGGAGCTCTCTCTCCTCCACTATACGTTGCTGAAATACAGCTTCAATCAAAGGTGCTGCTTCTTCTATTTTGCTCTCTCTAAATAATCCATTTCTTGCCTTTCCCTGAGCTGCTCACTCAGGGCTAATTCCATTAAAGTTTGCTTTGTCACCTTTACCTGCATGACATCAAGTAGTACAAACTCAACAAGCCAAACCCTATACTCGCCCCTTCCATTCCATTCTAAAATTGGCTTCGTTCCTTTCTTCTTACCTACATGCTTTTCAGCTTCCTTGACTAAATGTTCTATTTTCAATTTCCACACATCTAAAAATTTCAAGTTATACGTAACACAATAAAAATTCATAATATCCTTTATACAATGTTATTAAAATACAACAATTTATCAAAAATCTAATAATCTAACAAAAAATAAATAAACCCAAACAAAATTGATTAATAGGTCTCAAAATCAAAGAAAACAAGAAACAATAACTAATAAATTTCATAAAAAGATGGTCAAACCCAAGGAAGCTTTACACATAATTACATATTGCCTAAAGTTTACTCCACTAAACATAATTCAGTCAAGTTATCTGGAAAACTAACAACAGTAATGATATCTGAACGTAAATCTAACACTTTTTTGATCGCCTATTTCAGTTTAAATTTTTTTAGGTGCAAAATTTTTTTTGGAAGGGGATTATGGCTTTTGTTATCCTCAAAGATTCATTTGATAAGCAGATAGATTCTGGCAAGTATGTGAGATATACACCAGAGGCCAGAGCACGTTGGCGTTACAGTTAGAGGGTTTATATTGAATGTCTAAAGCCTAGCTCTTTAAGGAGGCAACAACTCATGAGGGAGTGTCCTATTCTTTACCGAAACTAAAAGAGCCAAAATCAAGAGCTTACCTTCGTCGGTGACACAGTTCGTCATTTTTAGTTTGATGAAGAGAGAGGCGCAGGGAGTCGGGGACTGCGAAAGAGAATTGAGAGGCGCGGGGTGCGGCAACTCCGAGTCTACGAAGTGCAGTCTGCGAAGTGCAAAGGCACAGGGCGTGGGGTGCGGCGTCTGTTATTTTTGGATAGTTCTTCAGAAGATCTTCTTTTTAGGGTTTTAACTTTTAGTGGTTCGGTTCGAGTTTTAGTGGTTTTATATCATTAAACCCAAAAATAGAACCGAGAACTTCGGTTCTCCTAAAACAAAACTAAAATTCCTTTATTTAAAGTCAAAACCGATCAGAATGGAACCAAATACCTCGGATCTGGTTTGGTTTTTCGGTCCAGGTTGGTTTTGTACACCCCTACCCGTTAGGATTTAATTTGTTAGATATTTGATTGTTTAAAATTTTAGTTATTAGAGTTTTTAGGTTAGGTGGTTTTAAAAAAAAAAAATTCATAGTTTAAGGTTAAATTGATTTTTATTATCTTATAATTTTTAAACATAAATTATAAATAAAATTTAAGATTATTGTAATCTTATTGAAAAGCTTCACGTGGACAACCTCATTGTGAAAACAAGGTATAATTTGAGTAGTTTGTTTCTTACTGAGGAAATGCAGCACAAACTACTGATTTCTTCAATTTAAAACACTTTTTATACAACGTTACTCATAAATTAAGTTGACATATGGTTATTGGTAGGGGTGAGCAAAAACCAGTCCGGTCCTATTTTAAGGAAGATTAGGAACAGACCGTTTAAATTTTTTTAAGAACTGGACCACAACCGGCTACAACGTCATTCATTCTACAATCATTATAATATGAATTAGTTTCATCAATAGTAAAATATTCTAAACACCTTATTTGTTTTTTCTTTTTCTTCGAATATTAACATTAAAACTAGTCATAAGAGGAATATTTATATTTTGATTATCATTAGTGCTTTCTGTTTTAATCTTATAAAATACAAATTACAACAATTTATCAAATCAGCAATCAATAAGTAGCCAAATCCAACAATCTAACAATGTAAAAATTCTAAAATTAGAACATCACATTAACATCAATAAATGACTAATTAACATCAATAAAGACTAATTAACATCAAGCACACAAACATTAACAATGCACACAAACAAAACATCAACTAATGCACACTGCACACAAACATCAACTAAGACAATTTTAAGAAAGTAGAGCAAGAAAAGAAACCTTCGTGAAAGTTAAATTCCCCTTCTGAATCCAATCTGTATCAACGTTTTTTTCAAGAACTGAACTAGCTCCTGACAGATCGTTATCGTCAATTGCCTGTGAATGAGGATCAAAAATGAAAAATTTAGCCCCAATCAAATTGTGAAGTTTGAGTGGCAATGAAACAAGAGCTTACCTTCGTTGGAAGTCGGTGACTCGATTCCTCTTTCATAGTCTAACGAAGACAGGCACTGTGACTGTGATGCAAGGTGCAAGTAGAGAGAAGTTGGGCATCGGGCGACTGCGAACTGTGAAGTGGGAGCAAAGAGAGACAGAGAGTGGTTGGGCGTCGGGCGACTACGAACTGCGATTGTGCAAGCAAAGAGAGACAGAGAGTGGTTGCCGGCTGGACTGGGCGCTGGGCGACGGCGTAGGGTTCGTCGTTCGACTGTCAAGCGACGAGCGATCTAATTTCTGAAGAGTGAAGAAGATTGAAGATAGGGAGCGACATTGAGGCACGAGGCAGAGCCGCAAATATAAGATAGTTTCAATTAATTTCGGTTCAGGTTTTTTTTGGTTTTGTATCACTAAACCCAAAAACCAAACTGAAATTGTTGGTTCTCCTTTAAACAAACCGAATTTGATTATTTAAGGTGCAAAACCAACTAGAACCGACCAAATTTTTGGTTCCGATCTGATTCTTCTGTCGGGTCCGGATTTCGCTCACCCCTAATTATTGGAGCTAAAATGCATGAAAATAGAAAGGTCGGGTAGCGTATGGATAATGAGAAATATCCATTTTTCATTGACTTCAGTAAACAAAATTTAATGTTGGCGCCCCCATCTCCCAACAGTTCCGACGCGTTTCATATGGTCATAGACCAAGCACTGCTTTAATGAGAGTGCTGCGGAGCAGTGTAGAAATGGCTAGTGGATGAAGCCTATAAAGAGGCAGAATGGCAAGCGAAGGAAAACGGAGCAAGCTGAGATTGGAACTGATCTTAGTTTTAGCTTTCGAAGCGAGCAATGAGTGGCTTTCCCAAATGGGTAACTTTGAGTCTTCTTCTCTTGTGTATTTTTCTCCAGTTGAGTGGCACTACTCTGGGAGATGAAAAAGTTGATAAAACGAGATTTGATGATGACTGTCGATTCGGACGGTGTCGTGGCCCTAGGTTTGGTCGTGGCCCTAGGTTTGGTGGTCCTGGAGGAGGCTTTGGCGGTGGAAGAGGAGGTGGATTTGGTGGTGGTGGGGGGCTTGGTGGAGGAGGAGGATTTGGAGGTGGCCGTGGTGGTGGGCTTGGCGGAGGAGGAAGCTTTGGTGGTGGACGAGGTGGTGGCATAGGAGGTGGTGCGGGTGGAGGTGGGGGATTCGGTGGAGGAGGAGGTGGTGGACTAGGAGGTGGATCTGGCCAA
>CM039528.1:1728419-1756381 GCA_022433055.1 Begonia peltatifolia | reverse complement strand
GGCCTTGGTGGTGGGTCAGGTTCTGGAGGAGGATTTGGAGCTGGGGGAGGCATAGATGGTGGGGCTGGTGGTGGAGGCGGAGGAGGCGGAGGCGGAGGGCTTGGTGGTGGTTCAGGCCATGGCAGTGGTTTTGGAGCTGGAGGAGGCCTTGGTGGAGGTCTTGGAGGAGGCGCTGGAGGAGGAGGTGGTAGTGGTATAGGTGGAGGCTTCGGTCATGGAGGTGGATTTGGTGCAGGCGGCGGTCTAGGAAGTGGTTCAGGCGGAGGCCTTGGGAGTGGTGCAGGGGGAGGAGCAGGAAGTGGCATAGGGGGAGGTTTTGGAGGTGGTGCAGGTGGGGGCCACGGTGGAGGCTTCGGAATCGGAATCGGCATTGGAGTGGGTATTGGGTCTGGTTCCGGGCATGGAGTGGGCGTAGGGTCTGGCAGCGGCGGCGGTGCTGGCGGAGGCCATTAGAAAACTGCGATCGTAAAACTGTCCATACTTTTTTCTATAATATTAAAACTACAAGAACTTGTAAGTGGCGTCAACAATTGTCTGTAACGTCTCGTCTTTCAAATTGAGAGACCTTCCTAATATTGATTGCCTTCATCCACCATGCACATGCACATAAACAACATTAGGGTTTCCTACGTGCTGTTCAAAGACAAGGACTGAATCGCTACTGTTCTCAGGGTCAACACCAACTTCTCTAATTTGACCTTGTAACGAATGATTGTATTTGATAATTGTTGAAAGTGAAGACATACAAGAACTATTAGCCTTGATAATCATCATCAACTTACCATAATTTATTCTCTCAGGCACTGTTGTTGTTTTTAATCCCAATTAAATCAGTCATCAATTTTCGTAACTAGTTCACTCCCGTGATTTGAATCTTCTTTCATTTCATTTAATTCAACTTTTGTGGTATGGTAATGATGATGTGGTCCAAAGTACTGTGTTCGAATGAATTCAAATGTAAAAACCAAGATCAAGCGATGTAACGACATTTCTCAGTTTGAAAACTAAGAATCGTTGTTAAAAGTATTTAATATCATGAAAACTAACACCATCCATTGTTACAAAAGAATCAAATGTAACTTAAAACACGGTGGTCGGTATTTTTTGATGCCACCCTTGTTGAAAAGTAATGTTAAAGTTTAGATTTGTCTGTGAACACATCCGTAACAATCACCCCTTTCAAATGTTTAGCCATCACAGAAATTACCCACTTCCTTCGTTGGCTGATATTCTTAGCAATATTAAAATCGAATTAATCATTTCATTTTAAATTATGGGCAAGACAGTCTAACAGCATAAACAATTTAGAAACAAGGTCACTGAAGTTTAGATCTAAACTCTCCAAATGGTTCCATGGCTGCAGCCGCGGGAATTCCCACAAGGGAGTGGATTTACACGAATTCAGAACAATGTTCGCCATTGATGACATAATGATCGAGGGCCCCCATATAAGTTCGTCAAGGAATGTACATTGTGTAAGAATTAGGTGCTCCAAATTTAAATGGTCTTGTTTTCCCTTGCGTTCACTGGTCAAGCTTATGCCGGAAATAACGATTTCATGGACATTCCAAGTGGGTATGGCACTGCTCAGTTCAATGTCATACAAAGGATTAAAGCCCTGAAAACTGTGAAGTTGGGAGGGTGGATAGTTATAGACTAATAGTGGGTAGTTTCTGCTATTTCATTTATCTCGTTCTAGGCTCAGGATTGTGATTATTTCTCTTGTTCTAGGGAGATTTCAATGTTTTGCGTTGTAATAATTTTGGTTGAGTTCGCAGTACGCTTGGGAATTGGAGGCTATGAATTGGGTTGATCTAGTTTTTTAATTGATATATTGAAAGTTTCTAGTTTTCAAACAATAATATTAAATTTATCGTATAATTACGCTGTTTAATCTTATTTTCAAATTAATCTAATCAATATATTAATTTAATTATTTATAATATATATTAATTATTAAACTAATTAAGTATTTATAGATAAATATCACGTCATAATATAAAACTATAGTATATGATTGAAGAATAATCTTACTATTTTCTGATTTTTAAAATAAAGTTTTTTTTATTGTAAACCCTAAAATATGAATTTTTTTTAAAAAACCCTTAAAATTTATTATTTATCGAACCAAACTTCAAAGTATTATAAATAAGTAAAATAAACCTTTTTGACGGGTTTCTCACGTTAAATAACAAATTAATTTAAAAAAAATACCAAACGATATTCAATTTACTTGAAATGTTTATCACATATTTTTCACATTATGGGAAGATAATTTAAAAATTTTCGTGATTTTTTAACACTTGTATGATTTATTATAATTTTAGTTAATTATTTTATAAAACAATTATAATAAATTGTAAAAGTGTTAGAAAGTAACAAACATTTTTTGATTATCTTCTTATAATGTGGTCAACATGCGGTAAAATTTCAAGTAAATTGAATATCGTTTAATATTTGTTTAAAATTAATTTATAAAGTGAAGAAGAAACGGGGATCCCTTATAAATTAATTTTTAAAAAAATTCCAAACAATATTCATTTTACTTGAAATTTTTACCACATATTTATCGCATTATGAAAAGATAATTTGAAACTTTTTGTGATTTTGTAATACTTTTACGATTTATTATAATTGTTTTATAAAATAATTAACTAAAATTATAATAAATCATAAAAGTATTAGAAAATCACAAAAAGTTTTAGATTATTTTTTCATGTAAAAATTTCAAATAAATTGAATATTATTTGTACTTTTTTAAAAATTAATTTATAAGGGACCTATGTTTCTTCTTCACTCTATAAATTAATTTTAAACAAATACCAACGATATTCAATTTACTTGAAATTTTTACCGCATGTTTATCACTTTATAAGAAGATAATGTAAAAATGTTTGTAATTTTCTAAAACTTTTACGATTTATTATAATTGTTTTATAAAATAATTAACTAACATTATAATAAATTGTACAAGTGTTAGAAAATCACAAAAACTTTTAGATTATCTTTTCATGATGTGATGAACATGTGGTAAAAATTTCAAATAAATTAAATATTATTTGATATTTTTAAAAATTAATTTGTCATTTGACTTGAGAGGCCGACCTATCCAATTAGACTGACTAACCTTTTCGGAGAGGTCGGTCAAGAAAGTTTATTTTGCCTATTTATGATACTTTGAGGTTTGGTTCGATGAATAACAAACTTTAAGTATTTTTTTTAAAACCCCATGCTTTAGAATTTAAAATTAAAAAAAAATTATTATTTTTTAAATTAATTTGTCATTTACCATGAGAGACCGGCCGATCCAATTAGACCAGCCGACGTCTCCAGAGAGACCAGTCAAAAATTTTTATTTTGCCTATTTATGATATTTTGATTTTTAGTTCGATGAATAGTAAACTTTAAGAGTTTTTAAAAAAAAAAACTCATAAAATAAAATAACCCTTTAAAATATAATCCTCGTTTAACTTTTTCATTTCTCGTTAAATGACTCGTCTGTAATGACACGTGATCAATTAATATCCTTGATTTCTATTGCGGTATTGCAATTTCTTTTAATATAGGTGGATGAGTATACGATGAATTAAGAGACTAACATGCACTTTGTATCATGTTGACACTTATTTGCATGTTCAACGAAAACACAAAAATGACTTAGTTTAAGACTTTCTATTTAGAATATTAATTCTTAGTCGACATTTTGTACCTTATAATAGGTAATAGATGTCACGATCTGTGAGGGACTCAAGACATGATGAGGAGCGATCTGACCTAAGAACACATCCTAAGTGCATTTTCAACAATGACATTAGATAGTGTAATGATACAAATCCAATGATTGCGCAAAAATAAAATAAAATAATGTATGATAAAGTAAATATCTAATAGTAATCTAACCTCAATAGAAAAAAACTATCAAAATGAGTAAAACTAGAGAATTATGACTTCGAGCCAACTCCTTCATTTTTCTTATTAAAATCTGAAAGAAGGGAATTGTTTAGGGTGAGTAAGCTAAACTCAAAATGGGTGAAATTTTATATTCAACATTTAATTAAAAACAATAAAGAGCAAGTGTTAAAACAACTCAATATAACGTGATACATACTTAAAACATACCCTTATTGTATAAAATAAATGAGGCCACTGATGTACCCTGGAGACACCGTGTCGAAGGCTTAACAAAAACAAATAAATAACAGTGATATTACGATCACAACATGCTCAACGCCCCTAATAAGGGTTAAAGTTTTGCGCTTAGGGACAAGACTTTCAACTGTCTCATTACTATAGCTAACAATATTATAAAAACTACGCACTGCGAAAGTGCACGTATCGCAGTCAAATAATATATGAAAGTAGAGTATGGATCCCACGAGGACAAAATTATCAGAATTAAATCAAAGTAAAACAAAATTAATTAAAGATGAAAATTGATTAGGCAAAGTAAATTGAGTGGTAATTAAGCGCTAACAAATTAGATAATAAAAGATCAAATCATAAAAACATGACTTAGATTCAATATCTCAATTCCATATGAAATTTAATACAAATGATGTGAAGATGTTGCAGCGAAACAAGATAGAACTTCGTATACATGACCTAAATTTTTATTTATTTATTTATTTATTTTTACAAGGCTTCATAACTCTTGAAAAAGAATTATTTTGAATTAATATTTGTATGTGAAAAATTACTTGAATTGAGTAAAGTACACATTATTTAGCTTCAAAGTATATAAATTACTACAAATTACTGCAACATTATCTCATTTGAAGAATTAATTGATTTTATAAGAAATATCAAATTAATAGCACTAAAATAAATTGTTGTATTTGCTGAGTTGATGATGTCAACTGAGATGCACATATTATGGAAGTTGAAGAAATGGAGCAAAAAATTTGATTTTAAAATTCAAATTAATTACAAAAAAAAAGAAAAATAAAAGAGGAAATCTCACAAAAAGAGGGAAGGAAAATCTGCAAAAAAAGAAAATAAAAATAAGACTTTTGGAAGAGTGGAGACATTGGGACCCGAACACAATGCGTGAAAGGACTGGATAGAAAGAAATTCAAAGAGGAAAGTGAGAAGAAGAAAGGAAAACTATATCGGTGCATTGCTGCAGCATCGCATCACAAAAAAAAAATCATACTTTTATAGTTTTGAATATATAATGTCTATGATTAATATGATTATGTTTTCTACTGTTATGCGCTAAGATTTTATCTTGGTTAGGAGAAAAGAGTATTTGTCATAAAAATTTGATTGCTTGCTTTGATTGTTTACATTAATTGAAATAAATTATTATGATGATTATAGTTAAATCTGATATATGTCAATGGGAAAAAGTGAATACATATATTCTTATTGTATTGAGAAGTAGATAAGAACTTTTAGATGCTTAATAATTTATGCAGATTGAATTTAACGAAGTTATTATTATTCAATTTGTATGGCTTCTAGAGAATAGAGCGTTATTGAGATTTTTATTATTTCTTTCTGCTTATAAATTGAAGAGAAAAATAAAACAAACAATCAAGTAATTCGAAAGAATCCTTGGTCATTATATAATTTTTGTTGTTCGAACGAATGCTGTAGCAATCTGTAACTTTAGTAGTGGAATTTATGTAACAAAGAAATCGACCTTGATCTATATTTTCATTATCTGACTTTTCCATATGAATTTTTACGCTCTGTTTTATTGATTTTGAATTAAATAAAAAAATATTTACTTTATTTTCAAATGACAAATCGCAATAGATATCTTATCTTGTATTATTTTTTACCAGATTGTAAATGATAGGTAATAAGATAAATGTAATCCTGGTTGAGATGCATTTACTTTGTAAAGATAAAAAATGTCAAATATTTTTATAACGAAATTCATATAATATTATTTTTTATATACTTGACGTCAATTTCTTTTTTAATTTTAGGAATATTATATATTAATCAATTACTAATCCAATATTAAAAATAGAAATAGTAATTGTAACTTTAATAATGAAATAAAAAACTTTATATTATAATAACATAAGACTCGTGTCATCTCCAATCACAATGTTATTAGACCCATCGTAAGATATATGATTAGTTAAACTGCTTAAATTTTTATTGACGTGATGAGAAGCCACTATTAAAGAAGTCGACTAGAAGTATTTGAAGTGTTTGAAGTTGTTTCGGAACTACAAGGTCATTGTGGTTGCCGATCATGAAACAAAACCAAGAGCAGATGGTGGTTGCAACGTTGGATGCATCTGACAAAAAAACGGACATTAAGTCATTGAATACGAATACGACACCATTGATAGCACTCGCGATAAGGACGATACCCATAAGGAGCACTAGCGTGTGGCGGAATTTGTCATGTACTATGATCGCATAAATTAGTTTCAACACCAATAGTTGAACTTGTACATAACTATCCAATTCGGGTTTCTTATCTTCCTTGAAATAAACCTTTTCTTTGAGCTCCTCACATTTGACATTTGACATTTGAAGGGACATTGTCTTTTAAAAATGGAAACTATAAAGACCAGTTCATTTTGGTCTAGTATAAAAGAACTATTTTATAAATGGCTGAAATAGTTTGCTGGCCAAACTGCCAAGAACTTACATGACGAGATCAATTTCAGTACTCTATTTAATATCCTTAAAATCATGGATCTATGATTAATTTTTTATTAAGAAAACTAAAACTAAACTTTTATTATTGAAACATCAAAATACTAATTTTAAAAGATTAGAACTAACATACGAGAGCTAAAAATACTGCACAATAAACTGATTTTAGTGAAATCAGAAAAATGGGAAACTAACTTGAAGATCAATGACCAACTCAAAAACTAATTTTGATTCAACTTTCAAGGCCCTTGATTCAAAATTGCATACTCTAGAGTTTGCTTATGAAATAGGCACGACTGTCTCGAAAGAATAATTTTGTTCAAATATCAGCCACGTGCTCGTTTGTAATTTGTAATTTAACATGTTAAATCTTTTTAGTGAATCAGTAGCATATTTCTTTTGTTACACAAAGATTTTATCTTAACCTACTTTCTTTATAATCCAAGATATTAATGCAACGTTCCTAAATCTAACATTTTAAATTTTTTCTTCGTACAAATTTTTAAATTCACTAATAAAGAAGACGAACTCATATGAATCATATCATTCACATAAAGGCGAACAATGAAAATTTGATTTTTACCTTGCTTCCTCAGATAAAGAGTGGGTTTATTCAGACTTCTTTAAAACTCTTTGTCACTAAAATATGAGTCTATTTTGTTGTACAATGCCCAGAGAGCTTACTTCAATCCATAGAGAGCTTTTCTCAATCTATATACTTGATCTTCTTTGCCCACAATAATGAACCCTTTGGGTTGTGACACAAAGACCTCTTTTAATTTGTCATTCAAAAAGGTCATTCAAGAAGGTTGACTTTACATCAAATTGATATATAGGCCAATTCATATGAGCAGCCATGGCAATGAGAGTTCTCCCCATAATGGGGGAAAACTTTTCTTCATAATCAATGCCTTATTGTATTGAATAACCCTTCACTACAAGCCTTGTCTCGTGTTTTTGGATGTTGCAATCTGCAAGATATATTTTTTTTTTCTAAATATCTATTTAACTCGAATACATTTTTAGCTTGAGGTTGCTCGACAAATTCTCAAGTCTCGTTCTGCGGTATTGCTGCAAGTTCCTCCTTCATTGCATTGTGTCATTCTTGTATGTTCATTGCTTCTTCAAAAGTTGTTAGATCAGCAATAAACAAGGCCTGTGTATTTTCATAAATTTCAGCCTACGATCTGAATTTTCTTGGAGGAATGTCATCTTACAATGAACTAGTGTTGCTTGATGACAAGTTTGGTGAAGTTACAGGAGTTGAACTTGAAGAGTTTGGAGAAGGTGAATGTTGCACTTCTTTATGCGGATCTTCATCTTCATTTGAGATTTCAAATTGACTACCTCCTTCACTTTCATCCCAAATCCAACTTGCTTCCTCATTAAACACAACATTCTGCAAAAAGGACTATACAGCTTGTATGCTTTAGATTTAGAACAATAAGCAACAAAAATGCATTTTGTTGATTTGTCATCAAGTTTACTGCGATTATGTGAGTCAAGTTAAGCATAAGCAACACAACCAAAAACTTTTCAATGGCTCACCCACGGTTTATGGTGTTTGATTCATAATTGCTTTTGTTGGTGATAAATTCAGGTAGTAGACTGTTGTTGCTATCGCTTTTCCCCCAAAACTAATCTGGAAGTTATTTGGCTTTCAATAAGCTTCTTGCCATCTCGGCTACAATCTGACTCTTTCGTTAAGCTATCTCATTATGCTATTGAGTATAAGGAGCAGGTAGCTCTTTTTCAAACCTCGTTCCTCACAAAAAAGATTAAATTTCTGTGACACAACCTCGCGACCTCTTCTTGAATTTTTTGAAGTTTTCAAACGTTTCTGATTTGGATTGCTGAAAATACACCTAGCTCATCCTGCTGTACGTTGAGTTGTGGAGCCTACTCTAGTGTTTGTGAGTATTTTGATCATATTTATCCTGTTATTTTGTAACTCTAATTCGTCTATTATATAAAAATGTACTTAGGTTATCAAAGTAGGGCTGAGAGTATGAGGCAAAAACTATTGTAACACGTTTTTTATCTTCGTGAAATCTGTTAGCAGCCATTGGACATAGCTTTCACAACGAGAAGGAACCACTATAAATCTTTGTGTGTTTTCTTTTCGTTTTTTATTGTTCTTTCTATGTTGGATTAGGGAGTCTAATCATAACAACTGATATACCTTCAGGTTGAAGGGGTTTCAAAAATCAGGATTTGATTCTTCGAAGGTATCAAACGATTTTAGATTAAAATTTTTCGATCAACAAAATTTGCAATTCTCGAAAAGAGAAAAGAAAAAATAAAAAGGGGAATCTTTGCTGTTGTCTTTTTCCTCACGAAGAAGATAGAAGAGAAAAGGTGAGAGGGCTGCCCACGCAAAGAAGCAGCGCTCGACCGAGCCGCAAAACAGTGCCCAACCTAGCCGCGCACCCATCTGCAAAACTGAAGCGCCGCCTCAGCCCCGCTACTTCTGCCTCATCCAACCGCCATCTGACGAAAGGAACCAGAGCCGTAGCAGTCTGTCGTTGCGTGCACAGAATCAAGCCTTCTCTCTTTGAGCCCCAGCCGCCATCCTTCTTCCCCCTCTGATTCTCCGTGCGCAATACGCCGCGCATAATTTTGTTCAATCTTTTACCGACCTGCTCGCCGTTGGATTCTGCCATCTCTAAAAAGTGGATCATCAAATAGCAGAAGAAGTTTTAGAAATATGAATTAAAAAAAAAAATCGTTCACTGGAATATTTTTTAGTTTGTCTTGAATTTCTTACTTTTTGAACATTTTGTGATCTGGTGGGCAAATTGATTCTGATGATTTGATTGGAAATTATCTGTTTGTTAGACGAGTTTTGTTGGTTCAGAATATTTTGCAGGGAAACAATTTTGGGCTTGAATATCTGTTCTTGGCATTGATCTTTGATAACTATGACTGACGACGATAGTACAGGACACGGTATTAGAAAATTTGATGGGACAAATTTTGCATTCTGGAAAATACAAATTGAGGATTACTTGTACGGAAAAAAAACTTCATCTTCCCATGATTGCGAAACCAAAGAGGATGGAAGACGGTGAATGGAATCTCCTTGACAAACAGGTTTTGAGAGTTGTTCGATTGACGCTAGCCAAAAACGTTGCTCACAACATGGCAAATGAGAAGACCACCGCGAGTCTAATGAAGGCTCTGTCTGATATGTATGAGAAACCCTCCGCGAATAACAAGGTATTTCTGATGAATAAACTTTTTAATCTAAAAATGATTGATGATACTTCTGTCATATCTGAATGAATTCAATACGGTTGTGAATTAATTGCTATTTGTAGAAATTGGTTTTTGGGATGAGCTTCGTGCCCTAATTTTGTTGGCGTCTTCTACCGAATAGTTGGGAGCCTATGAGAGTAACAGTTAGTAACTCAGTCAGAAGCGCGAAATTGGTATTCACCGATGTAAGAGATCGTATTCTTGCCGAGAATGTTCGTAAGTTTGATTCTGGTGAAACATCGAAAGATTCAGCTCTGAATGTTGAAAATAGAGGAAGAAATAATGAGAGAAACTCCAACCGTGGTAGGTGCAGATCTAAGTCGAAAAATGAAAGGGGTCAGTTCAAGTCTCGACAAACACTTGAGAGTTGGAATTGTAGCAAACAGGGCCACATGTAGAAGGATTGCAGAACATCGAAGAAGAACAGAAATGACAAAGGTGCTGAAGCAAATGTGGTAACGGAAAACATCACCGACACATTACTTCTTTCGGTCGACAACCTTATAGACTCGTGCGTCATGGACTTAAGAGTGTCTTTTCACACCACCGCACACAAAGAATTACTGGAGAATTATAGGACTGGAAACTATAGGAAGGTTTACCTTGCTAATGGTGAGCCACTAGATATTGTGAGCAGATGGTGAAATGTTTGAGATCTGACAACAGAGGCTAGTACATTGATGTCGATCTCAAAGGGCATTGTACTGTGAATGAGATCAAGATGGATAAGACTATTTCTCAAACATCTCAAGAGAATGGAGTAACTGAAAGGATGAACAAAACGTAGAATGAACGTGCAAGGAGCATGAGATTGCACGCAGGGTTGCCTAAAACCTTTTGGCTAGATGCAGTCAACATTGCAACCTATCTGATCAACAGAGGACCCCCAGTGCCTCTAAATTTCAAAATTCTAGAAGAAGTCAGGAGTAGTAAAAAGGTAAACTTTTCTTTTCTAAAAATGTTTGGTTGCTTATCATATGTTCATATTGATGATTCTGATAGAAGCAATCTTGATCTGAAATCTAAAAAAATGTTTCCTTATTAGTTATGGTGACGCCGAGTTTGGTTATCATTTTTGGGATAATCAAAATTGAAGAATCATTCGCAGCAGGAACATCATTTTCAACGAACAGGTCATTTACAAAGATGTTGTTGGTAAGACTTCTGATAGTAAGGGATTCTGTATTGAAAGAGTCTACGATAGTTAACTTGAGAGATTTTTCAGCTGATAATACTCCGACTGTCAAAGAAGACTGGAGTGTTGTTGAAGAAGAAGTTGATGAAAATGTGGGTTCAGAGGTAAATCCGCAAACGTCGATTGTAAAACTGAAAAGATCATCCAAAATTAGCAAACCAGTCCACAGATGGTATTCGTCTCTTAATTACATCCTGCTGACCGACAGAGGCGAACCGAGATGTTATGAGGAAGTCACACAGTCTGATGATTCGATTAAGTGGAATGTAGCCATTAAAAATGAGACGGACTCGTTGAAGTCAAATCAAACCTGGCAATTGGCTGCGTTGCCGAAGGGTAAGAATGCGCTGCACAATAAGTGGGTTTACCGGATTAAAGAAGAACATGATGGGAGCAAGAGGTACAAAGCTAGGTTGGTTGTCAAAGGTTTCCAACAGAAAGAAGGTATTGACTACACTAAGATTTTCTCACCAGTGATGAAGTTGACGACGATCAGAACTGTGTTGGGTTTGGTTGTGAAAGTAGACCTTTATCTTTAGCAGATAGACATGAAAACTGCTTTTCTTCATGGCGATTTAGACAAAGAGATCTACATTCAACAATCACAAGGCTTCGAGATAAAAGATAAAGAGGAACTAGTGTGTAAGCTTCAGAAGAGCTTGTATGGCTTGAAGCAGGCTCCAAGACAATCATACAGGAGGTTCGACAACATCATGAAAGGTGACAATTTTGTGAAGCAGGCTCCAAGACAATCATATAGGAGGTTTGATAACTCCTATATTATTCTGCTATTTTACGTTGATGATATGTTGATTGCTGGAGCAAGTTTGCATGAAATTGACAAGTTGAAGAAGAAATTATCTAAAGAGTTTGTAATGAAGGATTTGGATGCTGCAAAACAAATCTTTGGAATGAAGATCTTCAGGGATAAAGAGGTTCTCAAACTCTCACAAGAACAGTACGTCAAGAAGGTTCTAAGCGGGTTCAAGATGCACGATGCTAAGCCAGTCACTACACCGTTGGCTCGTCATTTCAGACTATCCAAAGATCAATCACCCTCGACCAATGAAGAGAAGGACTACATGGCTACTGTTCCATATGCCTCCGCTGTTGGTAGTCTTATGTACGCAATGGTTTACACACAACCAGGCATTGCACATGCAGTGGGAGTTGTCAGCAGGTTTATGAGTAATCAAGAAAGGAAACACTGAGAAGCCATAAAGTGGATCTCGCGATACTTGAAGGGAAGTTCATAGTTCGCTCTATGTTTTCGAAAGTCAGACTTGGGTTTGAATAGATACGTTGATGTTGATAACGGTGGTGATATTGATAGTAGTAAGAGGAGGACTGGTTATGTCTACACCTTAGGTGGCACTGCAATCAGTTGGGTCTCGAGGCTTCAAGATGTAGTCGCTCTTTCTAGTTGTGAAGCTGAGTATATTGCAGTGATAGAAGCCGCGAAGGAGATGATATGGTTGCAACCTTTCTTATGCGAGTCAGGCTAAAACTACGATGGGAGTGTATTGCATTGTGACAGCCAAAGTGCCATCTATTTGGCAAAGAACCCGGTTTATCATGGCAAGACAAAGCATATCCAGGTGTGTTATCACTTCATCAGATCAGCCTAAGAAAATGGAGTATTAGCGCTTGAAAAGATCCTAGGGAGTGACAAGCTGAAGTTATGCGCAACTTCAGTCGAAGTTCTTGGATGAGATATATGAATGAAGCCGCTACAAATGGAGAGATGATGAGATTAGTCTTCAAGTGAGAGATTGTTGAGTTGTGGAGGCTACTCTAGTGTTTGGGGTATTTTGGTCATATTTACCTTGTTATTCTGTAACTCTAATTCATCTATTATATAAAGACGTATTTAGGTTATCGGAGTGGGGCAAAGAGTGTGAGGCAAAAACTATTGTAACTCATTTTTTATTTTAGTGAAATCTGTCAGCAGCCTGTGGATGTAGCTCTCACAACGAGAGTGAACTACTATAAATCTCTGTGTGTTTTCTTTTCGCTTTTTATCATTCGGATAGTCATTTCTAAGTAATAGAAAATGTTTACTACCACCAAAAGATTGTGTTTTCATCGGACCACATAAATCAATGTGTGTATATGTTCAAAACAATGAGATGCTCTTCTAGGCTTCCCCACAGAAAATGATTTTTTACATTATCTTCCATAGATGCAACTTTCATGTACACCCAAAGAATCAATTTCTTATTTAATAATTCCAAATCTTTTACATTCAAATGTACATACCTATCTGCCATAATCTAGATTCACAAGCTTCTTTGACAGCAAGCGCATGATTTTCAACACTAAAATTCTCACGAGGAAATAATTTGTTTGGTGTCATACGAACGTCAACAATAATTTGAGCAGATTATTTATCTCTAATAACACAAGATGCTTTATCCAATAAAATACAATACCCACTACTTATAAGTTGCCTAACAATAAAGTAGAAATAAAACAGACATTGTAAAGGAGCTTTATGTTACCATGACTACTGTTTATTACAACTGTAGTTAAGAGCAAAATTTTAATTAAAAATTGAATTAAAGGAGAAACTTTCTGCAAAGAAAAGTTTCCTTTGGTGAAGGACTTTCCGTTCTTTGTTTCATGAGCGTTATGCTTCGGGGAAGGAAACTCCTTCTCCCATTAATTTGCTCCTTAACATTGTCCTTGTGATGTGCCCCATAGGCCCATTACTAGGTCACAAACCAAACCCCAACCCATAACCAAGACTCATGACACTTATAACTTGTTCACTGATGACTTTCTCTCTTTTGCAGGTGATGGACCTTTTGAATGCTTGGAGTGGACGCCTAGCTACTAAGACATGGAGCAACCTCTTCACACTATCTTTTGGGATGCTCAGAATAAAATAAATAATTGAGCACCACCTGGATTAGCAGAAGAGGGAATTTGTCTTCCCAAGGACAAATTTCATAATTTTATTTTTTCATTATTTTTGTCAACAAACATTAGACTTATGTTTTGAGAAAACCATTAGCCTTAAGCATATATGGGTAGCTAACTGAGGTTCAAGTAAGCCATCTTGATGGAGAGGTCCAACCCAATAGAAGACAAAGTATGAAGATGGAGATACAAGGACAATTATTAGTGGAGGCATGGATGGATGAAATGACACAAGGAGGAGCATTGGATGACTATTGCATGGCATAAGGAGGAGCATTGGATGACTGCTACAAGGCTTATGGAGGAAGCACAATTCAATCTTGGACGCCCATCATCATTTTCATCCTATGACTCACAATTAAACTTGCAAACCCTAGCTATCCTAGGATCTCTATTCAAGCATGACTCTTGGCCATTGTATGGATCTTTTGCTGAATTAATATATTGAGGTATTTCACTTTTAGATGAACTGTCTTAGTGGGGGAAATCGTCCAAGGGTTGGTGTCTTTGGATTCTACCGGGTTGGTGCCAAGGTAGGTATCGGTTTGCTCAAACCGATTGGAGAGAACCTGCATTGTTTCCAAGCTTGTGGTGGCTTGAAGACTCTTACTCGCTCACTCTAATCCAAGTCGCCTTGGTGCTGGATTCATAAGAGAAGGTCACACCATTCCCAAAAACTGATCTTCTTCTTTGGAAGAAGCATTATCTGAGAGGTGACTCAATACCTCTATCAACCAGTTTAGGGTTTTCCAGTTTTCTTTATTTTTCTTCACATAACACCTGCATTTCTTTTTACACACTTCATCTTCCATCTCTTGGCTACAATCCATATGAAGAAATCATTTCGATTTGAGCATTTTATCACTCGTTTATTTTGCTGCACATTTTATTGCTCTCGATTGCTGCATAACAGACCCGGTTCTGGAAATGGGATGCTAACTTGAGTCTTTTTAGGTTAACCCCCATCACCTTGTCTCCTCCATTTATTTCTCTTTTTTGCAAAACCATTCCTTCGCGGAAGTCTCTCTTTCTCGACCGTTTTGCAGTTGGAAATTAGAGTTAGGATTCTAGCTTCTAGACAGGAGCACTTTGAAATTATTCAGGCGAGACTTGGTAGCCTTGTTGCCCGTTGAAAGTGCCGGTTATCAGAGATTGGTAAGTCGTCTCCCTTCCTCCTTTGTAATGTTAACATCATTGTTGAAAAATTAGGAATTTTAAGGAAAACATGTCTCTTTATGAAGGATAAATTGAACTCTTCCTAGTGTGAATTCGAAAGGGGGAAAGACGATGATTCTTATAGTGTCACAAGAGAACTTTGGTGATCGAGATTACCAATTGGCTGAAGGTAAAAATGTGAACTTTGATAGTCCGTTGTGATGATGAGTTTCCCGATTTGGTGTTAAATTTTTTAATAGAAAAATGCTTAGTTTCAGCCTTGTTATCAGCCCTCGATTTTCAACTATGAAATCGTCAGACTTAAGGACGAAGTCAGGTGAGTCTGCAATGGATTTGCAAACAACGTCACAAGTGTTATTAAACAGAAGGGGGATCAGAGAAGGAATAATCCATAACAGAGAAGAGAGATTGAAGGAGAGGAAAAAGACTATTCATTCAGGAGTACACAGAGCCCTTACATTCCTTCCACAAGGCTACCGTGATGATTATAGTTTTCATCAAGTACAGTAACCATAATAAATAAATAATATGTAAAATACATACGTGGACTGTTCTTACAATAACATCCCCCTCCAGAGTAAGACCGTAGACAGAATATCTAGGACGTAAAAATTGTGAATGAGGATGAAGGAAGAGGTTTGGTCAGTTCATTAGCTACTTGATCTTCTGATGGAGTAAACTGGACCGTCAATGTTTTGTTAGCCACTTTTTTCCAAACAAAATGATAGTCGATTTCGACATGTTTGGACTTCGAGTGGAGAATCGGATTTGATGCAAAGTAGGTGGTACTCAAGTTATCTCAAAAAAGAACCAGAGTGATTGGATCCAAAGAACTTCTATCGCTCTGTTAGCCAACCTGCGATACTTAGATTCAGTGCTAGACCAAGATACAACTTTTTGCTTAGCTGAGAACCACAAGATGAGGTTGGGGCCTAGGAAAATGTAGTAGCCACAAGTACTTTTTTGACCATCGGGGCACGATGTCCAATCAATATCCGCGTAACAAGTCAGATTTATATATTTGGAAGAGGAAAAAGAGATCCCCATAGAAAAAGTACCTTGGAGATACCGTAAAATGCGTTTGAGCGATTGCCATTGAATATCAGTCGGTTTATGCATAAATTGAGATACCTTGTTGACAGCAAAGATTATATCTGACCTAGTAAGACATAAGTATTAGAGTTCTCCAACGATGTTACGATATAAAGAACCATTAGATATTGGTCTCCTTGAATGTTTTGATAGTGTTGGTCTGGCAACCATTATAGTGGGAACCAGCTTGCATGACACCATGTTTGCTCTGTGAAGAAGAGCCAAAATATAACGAGTTTGAAACAAGGAGAGAGTAGTAGAAGCCTTGTTAATGGAGATCCTAAGAAAAAAATGAGAGGTCTAAGGTCACATACCATAAATTGTGATTTCAAATAAACGAGAAACTGATCCAAAAGAGTAGAGGAGTAGTTAGTGAGAATAATGTCATCGACATATACTAACATAAGGAGCATAGAACTATTTCTGCGACAGATGAAGGAGCAAGTATCAGACTTTGACGTTGAGAAACCCCAAAATAGCAATGCAGTATATAACTTGTTATACCAAGCTCGGAGAGATTGCTTAAGCTCATAAAGCGATTTTCGTAATAAACATGTTGCTCAAGGATAAGAGGGATCAACAAAACCTAGAGGTTACTTCATGTATACGATGTTAGTAAGATCGCCATGAAGAAAAACATGGTTGATATCCAGTTGTCTAATAATCCATCCTAAAGAAAGAGCTAGCGCTAATGTGGTGCGAACAGTGGTGGGTTTCACAGCTAGACTGAAGGTTTTGTCATAATCTATACCTTTTGTTTGATGATACACTTTCGCCACTAAACGTGCCTTGTGACGATTCACTGAGCCATCGGGGTTGAGTTTGACTTTAAAACCTCACTTGCATCCAATAAGTTTTGCACATTTGGATAAAGGAACAAGTTGTTAAGTGTTGTTTTTTTGTAGAGTGGAAATTTCCTCTTTCATAGCATTCATCCAATGGGGAGAGGAAGATGCTTGTTTAAAAGTGGTGGGTTCAAGTAAGATTTCAGCAGATAAAGCCTTTGGTTTGAAGATTCCAGACTTGGATCTTGTTCTCATGGAGTGATCGTTGACAGTAATTAGAGGGTGGTGCACAATGGGGGATGAGGCTGGGGGAGGAGATGGAAAAGGGAGTAGAATGAAGGAAGGAGAAAGGAGAAGGGAGACAGTGGGGGAAGAAGAAGAAAGTAATGGAATAATTGGTGGATTGTTTGTAGTGTGATTAGGATGGGGAGGAATGGGAATTGAGGGTATTGGAATGGCAAAAGACAACAATCTTACAGCTGAGGGAATGACCGAAGAGAAAGAAAAAGAGGATTCATCGAATGTGACATGACGGGTAATGTATATTTTGTTTGAGAGATGATCTAGGCAAAGGTAGCCTTTATGATGAGAGTTATAACCCAAGAAGACGCATGGGACCTTTATGATGAGAGCTATACCCCAAGAAGACGCATAGAAAAGATTGAAGCTGTAGTTTGTGGCGATTGAATGGACGAAGCAATGGGAAACATAGGCAGCAAAAAACACGTAGTGATAAATAGGATGGGGCAGTGTGAAACAAACATTCGAAAGGTGACTTATGGTTTAATACAAGGGTAGGTAAAAAATTGATTAGAGTAGCCATAGTGGCAAAAACATAGGGCCAATAGGATTGAGACAATAAATAATGGAAAAGAAAAGCAAAACCAGCTTCAATAATATGACGATTTTTGCGCTCTACTCGTCCATTCTGATTTGGTGTATAAGGACAGGAAATACGATGATGAATCTTGAGGGATTAAAAATATTAGAGAGAGAGATTGAAACTCCCCACCCTAGTCAGATTGGACAGATTTGATTTGAACACCGAATTGGGTTTGAACCATACAATGAAATTATGCAAAGATAGTTTAAACATCACTTTTTAATTTTAGACAATAAAACCAAGTGAAACGAGTGCAATCATCAACAAATAGGAGAAGGTAACGTGCACTAGTACTTGAGTAACTGGGGAGGACCTCAAACATCAGTGTGTATAATATCAAAAAGCGATAAAGAATGAGAGTTTGGTATTGAAAAAAGCAAACAATGAGTTTTGGTCATTCGACAAACTGCACAAAATTTAGAGTTTGTATGTTTAGCAGAGGAAACATTACATTAACCTAATACACTATCCAAAATAGAATTTGAAGGGTGACCGAGGTGGAGGTGCCACAAGTTGGAAGAGCAAGCTGAGGAGGGAGCCGGTTCTGGTGATTAAGCTTGAGTAGACAAAGCAGTGGGAGTGGAGGAAGTCTGGTAGAGTCCGTTATTAAGGGAAGCCCAAAGAAGAATCCATTTGGTAGTTTGATCCTTGATAAGAAAGAAAGTGGAATGGAATTCAATGAAAACTGCGTTATTACGACATAATTTGTTGACACTAAAAAGATTGTGTACAACTTGAGGTGTGTGAAAAACAGAATTCAAGAAAAGTGAGCGGCTACCAACAGGAAGAGTAGCTAAACCAAAATGCTTAATTGACATTGGCTTACCATTGGCTATGATCACTTGAGTAGAGCCAAAGTATGGAGTTTGGTTGTGTAGTAGGGAGACATTTGGTGTCAAGTGATGGGTGGTTCTAGAATCCAGGGTCCAAGCAGTGACCGGAGATGATGCCGAGAAAAAAGGGGTCGGCAATATCCCTATCGTGTTGGCTTGAACTGAAGACAGAAAAGTTTGAGGTTGGGCTGAGGAGGGAGCTTTGTAGGAGGTGTTCAACCAATGATAGCATATGGCTACGATGTGACCTAGTTTACTGCATATATAACACCAGGGCCTGAAGTTGCCTGTGGTCCGGGTTGGGCGCGAAGGTGTAACCGGATAAGAGGCTGGCCCATGGCCACCTTAATAAGAACCTATAGATGATGCAAAGGGAGGGCGGTTCTAAGGGGCGCTGAACGACCAAGGAGAGCGGGGAAATCAATGGACAACAACATGAACTTGAACAACTGGTGGGTTTGACAGTGAAGTCATCGAGTTTTGTTTTTCTAGAGGAAACTCGTAGCTTTGAAGCAAGCTGTAGATTTCCTCCAGAGACGGTTGATCTGCGCAATTCGTGATGAAGGTGACAAACACGTTGTAATCGTTGTCCAATCTACCAAGCTAGTAAATTACTTGGTTGCGGCAAGATACCGGTTCTCCGATAGCCGATAATGTGTTGTATAAAGGTGTTTTTTTTTTTTTTATGTATGAGGTAGCAGAAATACCATCTTTAGACAGGGTGTGAAGTAGTTCGAAGATTAGTGATTCTTGCTAAAGAGGAGGAAGCGAACAGACGACCGAGAACTAGCCAAATTTCACTGGCAATGTTGGAAGGGATGATTTGGGGAAGAAGACTCTCAGAAATAGGGAGAAGAGCCAACTCATAACGAGACGCTTGCGCCTCTGTCATAATGAGAATCAAAGGCGGAGATGGGTACGACCCATCCAGAAAATGGTTAAGGCCATTTGCAATGACAACATTCAGAATCTATACTTTCTAGACAAGATAGTTGGTGGAGTCGAGTTTCACAGTTAGCCTCTTGTTCATGGAGGGAAAGGGAGGTAGGGAGGAAGAAAAAAGAAGAGCTAAGGGCGAGGTGGAGAATGAAGAGCTTGACGAGGCCATTTGTTAAGAACCGTAGAGCTCTGATACCATGTTAGTAAACAGAAGGGATCAGAAAAGGAAGAATCTACAATAGAGAAGAGAGATTAAAGGAGAGGAAGAAGACTATTTATTTTGGAGTACATAGAGCCCTTACATCCCTTCCACAGACTACCATGATGATTAAGATTTTCATCAAGTACACTAACCGTATATAAATAAATAATATAAAAAATACATATGTGAACTATACTTGTACTAACAGCGAGACAACGTTATCTCGCTGCCTCTGGTTAGTTGCCAACAGAACTGCGTTCCAAACTTTGCTTTGGACCACAGTTCAGCTTTAAAATGAAACGGATTTTTGGGCTTTGATCCACTTTCATTTGTGCTGCAAACCAACACATTTTAGGTTACAAATCATTCATTTTGTGCCTACAAATTCTAACTGCCTCAATTTTGGACTTGTTTTATTTTTTCAATTTATGATGTTAATTATTCAATTGAATAAGGTCTATTTTGATGAAAAAATTGGGGATTTAAATGTATAATTTTATCCCAATTAACTTTGGTTAGGTGCCAATTTATTAAATTAAATTTTTGGACCATTGGATTTGGATTTGGATATATTGGATTTTTGGCATGGTAGACCCACCTTGAGGTAGTGATTTATTTTATGTTCAGATTTTATTAGTTTCATTTTATTATTTTATTTCATAAAATATTTGTTAAGAATCCTTTATTATTGTTTAACGTTAATGCATATATTCTTTTATGCATGTTTCCATACTTAGATATGAAAAACTTAATAATGGAACATATCCCTAAACGTAAAACTATAAACTTGATCAGGGTATTTTTTGTAACTTTTACAGTCGCCGAATATTGGTGTTTTTATTTTTAATTGCATAACACATGATACGCATGGATACCATGAGTTACTCCATTTTTTTACGCAAATTTAACATGTTATTAATTTATTAAAATTTAACTTAAATATTGAGAATAAAAATGTCCCTATTAAGTTTAGTCGATTCACCATAACGATAGCCCTTTCAGGATGATGTGGTGATCCCTTAAACTTTAAAGGGTTGGACCATCAAGATATCAAATTGAAGCTCTCTCAGAGGCCCAAGATTTGTATCTAGGTTAGCTTGTTATGAACCTTTCTCCGACCCAAAATCCATCGTTCAAGGCCTCAAATTGACATCTGAAGATCTTATAAACTATTTTTTTTGTGAATTATTTAATTTTTTGTTGAATTTCTATAACAGTTAGATGTTTGTTTTGGTATGTAGCGTGAATTGACTATTATTCATTATTATTCAAGAATATGAAAATTATGTTTTCTTTTTGGAGAGAGTTTTCTCGTTCTTTTCTGCATCCCGCTGTGTCATGTGGTATCAAAGCTGTTTTCAGTTTAGTCTGCAATGTCCAGTTCAGGAAGCAATTACATCCAAAATGTTGTTTAAGAAGTGGGAGCCTTGCGAGCCGAATTAGAAGCTGAAGAAGCGGCTTTCAAAAACTTGGAGGAAAACGTCGATCAAAGGTTTTGGCGTATCGAGCAATGCCTTGAAGACTTGATTGGTCGTTTTGATACCCTAGGGTTTGATGCCAATAGAAATAGAGATGGTGAAAGGGTTCGTTCGAGAGATGAGACTGCTCAAGGTGAGCACGATGACCTACCTGTTTTTGCGAATAATCGAGCGCGACCCGTGCTCGATTATGAAGTTGATCCAGATGAGAAAGAAGAGGTGGAGGTAACAAAGACGCTACGGTCGATGTAAAGGCAGCGATGGCTATGGCTGATTTGGTGGCGACAGTAGATTTGGCGGCAGTCATGGCAATTTCGGCAGCGCTCACAACAGATTTAATAATCATGACTATCATGCTGTAAAAAACGAGTTTAAGCTAAAGGTGGACATCCATAGCTTCAATGGAAATTTAAAAATCAAAGATTTCATCGATTGGGTTGCTAAGGTTGATCGATTCTTCGAAGACATGGAGATTCTGTCAGAAAAAAAAGGTGAATTTGGCGCGTACCGATTGTAAGGCGAAGCTTCAGCGTGGCGAGAGAGACTACAGAACAGACGCTATCGAGAAGGAAAACAACCTGTTAGAACTTGGGCTCAGATGAAGCAGTTATTACGAGCGGATTTCTTACCCCTTGATTATGAGCAAATTCTCTTCCAACAGTATCAACGCTGCCATCAAAGTCAGAGAACTGTGTATGATTGGCAGAGAGGAATGACCTGCGAGAAAGTGAAGGGAAACAGGTACGATACTTGGATGGGTTGAAGCCCCATATTCGAGACAAAATTGGGGTTCAAGTTTTACGAAATTTGAACGAAGTGAAGAATATAGCGATAAAGGCTGAACTGATGATCCAAGAGAAACATGACAGAAATAGTACGTCTAATTTGAACAGGCGTACCTACAGGAACAATGATTTTCAGAGGAATAATGCGGATATAGAAAGGTAAATTTTTGACACCCCAACTCAATCTGAATGGAGAGAAGATAAATCGGTTAGGAAGCGAGTAATAGCCGACAATAAAGAAGTACCAAAATCAACCAATCCCTATGCGAGGCCTCTCCTTGGAAAATGTTTCCGATGCAATTAGGCTGGTCATCAGCCCAACGAGTGTCTAAATCGAAGGATAGTCAACATTGTCGATAGAGATGAGCATGAGCAAGAAATTTGTTGTGAACTCGATGGCAATGAGGAGGCGTTTGAGGAGGGAGACGAAGAGAGGGGAGAGGAGACATTCGTGATTCAAAAATTGATGCTTACTCCTAAGCACGAAGATTGCTCTTAGAGACATCAATTATTTCGCACTAGATGCACTATTAATGGTCGACTCTTTGATTTGATCATCGACAGTGGTAGTTGCGAGAATATTATTGGCAGAGAAGCTGTAGAGATTTTACAATTACCAGTAGAGAAGCACCCTACCCCATATTCGATTGGATAGATCAAAGCAACCGAGAAGATTCAAGTGAAAGAACGCTGCAAAGTACCATTCTCGATTGGTAAATATATGGATGAAGTATACTGTTATATCGTGGACATGAATGTGTGTCACGTTCTGTTTGGTAAACTGTGGCAATTTGATGTGGACCCTCAACACGCAAGTAGGGATAACGCCTATAAATTGAAGAATGACAGAATGAAGTTCACATTTCTTCCTCTAAAAGCAAAGCATCGTCCTAAAACTTCTAAAGTAGAGGGACGATCTTTTCTTACTATTACCCAAACAGATCATGAAATGGAGGAGGTGATTAAAGAATCCTAAGAGGCTTATGCACTAATCATGCGACATATTCTAGTGGTTGGTGAAAAGCATTCGACGACCGAGCTACCCCAAGAAGTCAGCTTTGGAAGAGTTTTCTAACATCGTTTCTGAGGAGCTGTTGAGTGGTTTGCCACCTATGAGAGACATTCAATACCACATCGACTTGATTCTGGGGTCCAATTTACTGAATTTACCACAATACTGGATGAGTCCTAAAAGATAGTGAAATTCTCCAACATAAAGTGCAAGAGCTCCTACAGAAAGGACATATCAAAGAGAGTAAAAGACCACAACGAGGATTTGACTCTATTTTTGCGGTGGTTGATCGATTTTTTAAGATGTCCCACTTTATTCCCTGTAGGAAAGTCGCCGATGCACAGAACATAACTAGGTTGTTCTTCAAAGAGGTGGTGCACTTGCATGGGGTGCCAAAATCTATTATGTATTATCGAGATAGCAAGCTCCTCAGCCATTTCTGAAAGACCCTATGGAAGATGTTCGACTCTTCCTTTAACTACAGTACTACTGCCTACCCTCAAACAGATGGTCAGACTGAAGTTAAAAATAGAACGCTGGGGAATTTGGTCTGGAGCATATGCACAGATAAACCGAAGCAATGGGACATTGCTCTACCTCAAGTAGAGTTTGCGTACAACAGCGTTGTTCGCAGGACAACAGGAAAGTCCCCTTTCTCTGTCGTTTATACGAAATTGCCTTAGCTCGCTCTAAATCTGATTAAACTCCCCAAGACTTTGGACTCTAGCAGCAATGTTCCAGCACAGCATATAGCTGAGCAGTGACAACAGGTCGCATCGGAGGTCAAACAAAGAATTGAGGAATCCAATGTTAAGTATAAGATAGCAACAGATAAACATCGACACCAAAAAATATATGTTGTGAGAGATCAAGTGATAGTGTTTCTTCGCAAAAAACGGTTCCCGATTGGCAAATACAGCAAGTTATAATCTAAGAGGTATGGACCGTTTCGGGTAGAGAAGAAAATTAACGATAATGCTTACGTCATTGGGCTGCCAAATAGTATGGGCATATCTAAGACATTTAATGTAGCAGATATCTTTCTATTCTATCTGGACGACGAATTAGCATACCTGAAAAACTCGGGGTCAAGTTTTTTTATGGTGGGGGAAAATGATGTGATGATCCCCTAAACTTCAAAGGGCCATAACGTTTACTACAGGCATCCGATTTGGACTATCAAGATATCAAATCGAAGCTCTCTCAAAGATCCACGACTTGTGACCAACTTTTCTCAAGCCCAAAATTCATTGTTCAAGGCCTTAAATCGACATTTGAAGATTTTATAAAGTTTTTTTTTGAATTATTTAATTTTTAGTCGAATTTCTCTACCAGTTAGATAATTTTTTGGTCTGTATCTCGAATTAATTATTATTCAAGAATCTGAAAAATTAGGGTTTTTCTTTGGAGAGGGTTTTTTTGTTTTTTTTCGTATTCCACTGCGTCACAGGATTTAATCAAGAGTACATTTAATTGTCAACTTAAGAGTAGGCTTAGTGTGCAAATTAACTTAGTTTATAATTTTTCCTAAAATTTTAAATTTCATTTGAGAGGTTAGAATTTATTAGAATTTGTAACTTTTAAATTATTTAATTTTCTCTCGCATTATTATTTTTGGACATGGATCAGTGTATTATCTTAAATGCCACTAATGAATCTATATTTACCCCATTTAGTTTTGGGCCTTGATTTATAATTGTAATGTGAATCTTTTGGGACGGGTCGGGTCGTTTCCCATTTTGTCTTGGGTACCTTTTGGGTCGTAACAAAAATAGTACCTTTACCTTCCACCTGCATTTGTTCGTCATCTTCAAGCCTCACTTTCCGATAGTAGGACTCATCAAGCTCTTTAAACAATGATTTAATTCTGTCAAGTGATTAGAACAGCCGAGATATTTTTTGAAGTAGTTATGACTTGATAATAAGCCATAAATAGCTTAAGCTCCTCATCCTCTTGTTTTGTGTAATTGGTTTGTTTTCCCCTCCTCCAACAATCAGCTTTTACATCCCCAGACGAATTGCAGTAGTAACATTGTACACCCCTCTTGTTGTTTATTGGTTTTCATTTGGTTTCCTTTTGCATATCACTTCATCCTCTGCAACGAAATCTACCACTGTCACGTCCTCTATTACTCAACTCCTTTTGCTCATTCTTCTCTTCCGATCTAGTCCATCTTGATTCATGAGACTGCGAAGATACCATTAATTCATCAAATGAGTATGTGGCTAGGTTTTTTATTCTTCAATTGCTACAACAATAATTTGATTTACTTGAAAATTTTATCACATATGCACCATATTATGAAAAAATAATCTGAAAATTTTTATAATTTTTTAACGTTAATATGATTTATTATAATTGTTTTACGTCTATTTATAAAATATTTTATTAAAATTACAATAAATCGTACAAGTGTTAGAAAATCACAAAAATTTTTAAATTATCTTCTAATGAAGTAGTGCAATTGTGGTAAAATTTTTAAATAAATCTAATATTAGTTGATATTTTTTTTAATTAATTTATAAAGCAGATGTAGACGTAAACAGTAAAAGAACGGTGATCGGTCGTCCGTCAGAATTTGTTGTGTTAATTTTTTTATACTTCAAAGTTTGATCAGTTATACTTAGAATTTATTTTAAAAACAATTTAGTTTAATGTTTAAATTGATAAAAATTTTCTTTTTATTGTTATTCGGCTCGGAGTCTCTCTCTCTGTGCAAAGGTTTGATGATCTGGACTTGAATGACGAAAGTAAGACGTAGCAGAATATAGTCATATGCATTACCCACCTGCTTCAGATTAGCCTCGTCAAAAATGGCAAATCCAGCTGGGCAATCGAGTCTGGAGTAAAATGACTGAGCACAAGTTGAATGCAGTCCGCACTCACCATCCAATTTGCACCTTTTTTAAAAATCTATTTAGACCTCATCAGATGGAGGAGACATTAGGTTATAAAAGTGAAACCTAACGCTCCGATTTTTCTAAAAATCTAACCCAGAATTCAGTTGCTTTGGATCAGCCATACCAACTACTAAGAAAAGAACATTGCCCAGGAAGAACACAATGCAAGTGTCGCGGCTGGAGTGATGAAAGAGTCTTTGCTTGAAATACTGATAATTCTCGTAGTGGAGAGTCGTAAGTGGGTACGTAATATCTCCCTACGTCCATCACGCTGGTCCACGTATGATACAACCATAAAAAAATAATAATAAGAAAGTTCTAGTCTGGCTTATATTCAACCAAGTGTGATCGTGCTCAGTAAAAGATTTGACAGACGTGTTCTTCACCATCCCAGATTTCGAAGCAATGATCCAATCAGAATTCAAAATTGTGTGGATTAAAAAGAAGAAGTACACACAGAAACCTGCCCAGATATACCACCCTATCAACTTGAACTTCGTCTAATTGGTCTGGTAAGATTTAAAAAATGGGGGAAATTGTCAAACCTGCATAAACTTTTCCAACTTATGCTGAACCAGTGAACCGCACTAAGCTTGAATCTAGCTGTAAAGTATGGAATACAAGTCACACTTCAAAGCAACGAAAATAAAGTCCATGACGGCTAGCCAGTCATGGGCGTCTCAGCCCTCTCTTTATACCTCACCCTCTCCAGATTATTACGTGGGATTGAATTACGGCAGCCAATTAAGCATTTTCAAATATTAAATCGAGATAAGAGTCGTCCTTGTAGGTTGCACGTTTCAAATCAAATAATTTCGAGCTCGTATGAATCACAAGATAAGACATTCTTTTAATATTTATTTCCTTTATCCTCTGCAAATTTCTTTTACTTCATGAACATTTCTATATAAACCTTCAGCGTACGTTCATTCATCAAACCGACCAAGATTTGAGCTTTCAAAATGGAAGAGAAACAATCTCAACCCCATATTGAGATACAGATTGAAACTGCCTTGGACGGAGAAAAAGAATCGCAGTGCAACTCTTCGATCACTATAAAGCAGCCATTTTTAAGGATCTTAGCCAGATTTCACGCTGGTTATTTTAGAATTAGTCTTTCGTTATGCAGCCAAGCTTTGTTGTGGAAAATTTTGGAAGAGCCTATTGAAAATGCCCATACTTATAGACGAATTTTCCGGCTACTGCCGGCTACTGCTTTCACTTTCTTATGGTCACTAGCCATGCTTGTATCACTATCACTCTCATTTCTCTATATTTTGAAATGCTTTTTTCACTTTCGTTTGGTCAAAGCAGAGTTCTTGCATCACGTCGGAGTGAACTATCTTTTCGCTCCATGGATTTCTTGGCTTTTACTGCTTCAATCCTCCCCTTTCGTGGCTCCAAAAACTTTGTATTATGAGCTTCTCTGCTGGGTTTTCGTAATTCCAGTGGTGGTTCTTGATGTTAAAATTTATGGGCAGTGGTTTACTAAAGGGAAGAAGTTCCTGTTTACGGTGGCCAATCCGACGAGTCAGTTGTCGGTGATCGGCAACTTGGTCGGAGCTCGGGCTGCGGCGCAGATGGGGTGGATAGAGAGTGCAGTGTGCCTGTTTTCGCTGGGGATGGTCCATTATTTGGTGCTTTTCGTGACGCTTTATCAGAGGTTGTCCGGAGGAAACAGCCTCCCGGCAATGTTGAGGCCGGTGTTTTTCCTCTTCTTTGCAGCTCCGAGCATGGCTAGCCTGGCTTGGAACTCCATTTGTGGGCAGTTTGACATTTCATCCAAAATGTTGTTTTTCCTCTCCATTTTCCTCTTTGTTTCCCTGGTATTCTCTCTCTCTCTCTCTCTCTCTCTCTCTCTCTCTCTCTCTCTCTCT
>CM039528.1:1703591-1728409 GCA_022433055.1 Begonia peltatifolia | reverse complement strand
TCTCTCTCTCTCTCTCTCTCTCTCTCTCTCTCTCTCTCTCTCTCTCTGTGAATAAATGGTATTTAATTTTATGTTTTAACATTTAAGAAAGTGTCATTGTCTCCAAGTTTGAACATGTTTTCCAAGAGAGAGCTTCAAACTTTTTTTACGGTCAAGAATTGAGCCACTGCAGAAAGAACCAAAAAGTATTCTTCAAATTAAACAATCTCTGAAATAACTCGTCGTTGTCAATGTGAAAACAGGTTTGTAGGCCAACCCTCTTCAGAAAATCCATGAGAAAGTTCAACGTGGCTTGGTGGGCTTATTCATTTCCTCTAACCATGCTGGCTATGGCTTCTACTGATTATGCCGAGGAAGTGAAGGACGGCTTTGCTCATTTGCTAGCTCTGGTTCTCTCTGTCGTCTCAGTTTTGGTTTCTCTCCTTTTAATGGCTGTAACTGTGATCAACTCCAACTCCCTACTTCCACCTGCAAATTCCATCGTTATCAAATCTGAGAACGGTAGGTTCAAACCCTAAAGACGTGTTCTGCAATGGCTGAAAATGCCCATTCATTTATAACGTACATAAAATCATAGCCATTAATTCCGAGAAAACTATTGTACGATATCTATAAATTAAAGTTATCACAAGAGTGGGTCGTGGAATGATGCACGATTCACTTCCTTTCGTAGATTTGTATAATAATCTTTTTGCTATTAATTTATTCATGACTACTTTTGGCTAAAAAATAATTATACTAAATATATAACTATACCAATCACACAGATGTAAATAAAGAATTTGAGATGCATTCGTTCTAGAGATCTCTAGACGAAAAACTTCGAACACCAGTTGGCTCAGACGATTACGAGGTGAAAAACATACCGGTAAGAGAACAAATATTAATAAGATTTTTTTTGGGAGAAAAATATAATTCTGTAAAGAATATTAGAGATGAAATAGTCAAATATTATATGAAAAATAGCTATGGGATAAAATTCACTCAAAGTGATAAACGGCGACTGACAGCTAAGTACGAAGCATGTGAATGGCTACTGCATGCTTCTTAAAAGAAAAACGAGTTTATATTTTAAATTAAGAGTTTGAATGATTCTCACAACTATTCGGGAATAATTGAGAATCGACACACTAGAGCAAAATAGCTGGCAAATCATTATCTGGATAAATTCAAAAGTCAACCTCCATGATATATCGCTTCCATTATCGAGATAGTTGGAAGGGAGTTAGCCGTCAACATTACAGCCGGTATTGCCAGAACAGCAAGAAGCAAATCTTGAACAATTAACGAATGCAAAGACGACGATTAATACAAGCAACTCTGGTCGTACGCAGCAAAAATATATAGATCAAATTCTGGTAACTCATTATATATACATACTTACGAGGTGCACTCTGATTCGTGGGCATTTCAAAGAAAGTATCTATGTATGACTTCGTGCAAGACAGGTTTACTACAGTACGATCGCCCTGTTATCTATAGGAACAAGGTTCAAGTCTACCGGTCTGTTAGGACGCCTCAGCTGGGTTGTTATTTGAAGGGCTCGTGTCCTGGACAATTATTCACAGCCGTCAGTATTGATGACAACGATAGAATATATCTCGTTGCTATTGCCAATGTCGAAAAAGAGTCTCATGCCTCATGGAAATGGTTTTTCCAACATTTTCAGCGTGACCTAAACATTGGAGCGGATGCCGGATGGACAATTATTTCAGATCGACAAAAGGTATAATATATTTTCAATTATTATTTCAAATATTAGTGGTATAATTGTACTATTTTTTCTTTCAAATATTAGGATTTTTTGGAGGATGTGGATGAGGATCTTAAAGAAGCCGAACAGCGCTACTACCTTCAGCACATCTACGTAAATTTTAAAAATTTATTTCGGGGCAAAGCATATAAAGATGTGATGTGGAATGTGGCCAGGGCACCCACACGTTATCATTTCGATATAGAAATGTGGCAACTATAGCAGATTAGCAAGGATGTCCACGCATGGCTTCATGCAGAAAAGCCTAGATATTAAGCTAGTCATGCATTTTCTTTGAATCCCAAGTGTAAAATGAAATTGAATAATTTGTGCAAGTCTTTCAATGCACTTCTATTGCCGGTCAGGGACAAACCGATCATGACGATATTCGAGATGATCCGAAAGTACTTGATGACAAGAGTTTTAAAAAATTTGAGAAGTTGGCTCAAGCAACAGGCCTCCTGTGTCACAAGATAAAGAAGAAGTTTGAGAAGTTAGACACTGCCGCTCAAAATTGGAATGCTCAGTTGGCTGGAAATGCACGATTTGAAGTCAGCAACGGCTACAAACAGTACATTGTCGACATGAATATAGGTCAGTGCAATTGCACCATGTGGGATCTTACAAGAATCTCGTGTATCTACGTCATTCCATGCATGCATTCCTTGAGAATGACACCTAAAATTTACGTGCATCAATGTTATCATCGAGTAACTTACCTGCAAATGTACTCCCAATTTATTCAACCCATTAACCCAACAAATGTGGCCGCATATGCCAGGTATGAGGGAACTTATGCCACCGAGAAGACATCGCCAACCTAGAAGGCCGAAGAAGACAAGAGTGCGAGATGTCGATGAGCCGTCAAGTTCGACAATTAGTAGGCAAAACTCAAGGATGATGTGTAGTTTATGTTGGCAGCAAGGGCATAAGTCACGCTTGTCAAAACCGAGAATGCACTTCAGGTGCTGTTTCGCAATATACGTTTATGGATTTCAATACAATTAAGGGGACGCAGAAATGTACGATGCGCAGCCGACACATAAATTAGTAATTGTTGTAATTGAAATAATATTTATTCATTTAGATTATTAAATGAGAAAGGGTATCATCACGGGATGATTTCATGTATTTTAAACTATAATTACATATATATTTTAAGTTACTCAAATTATAATTAATTATTGTAGGTTAAATGAAAGGGTTAAATCTAAAAAAAAAAGACAGAGTTTTGTTTGTTTTAAGACTACTCCATAGTTATCTTCAAACAGTTCCCGCATATTTAAATAACAGAAATATACCCAACAAGCAGATCCCATATAAATATAAACTAAATGCTACTACAGAACAAAAATAAATTAAACTAAAATGACAAACATACATGAAATAAAATTGCAAACTAAAATTAAAAGTAGATTAAAAGAAATCTACAACATAAACTAAACTACAATAAGGTGGGACATCATCGTCATCGTGGTACTCTCTTCTTTGGGCCAATCTCATCCAGCGTTCTCTCTAGCATGCCCCACCTATCTTCAGGTCCGTCCCACCTTCAGCTCCACCGCTCCCCCATCATGTCATACCTATACTCCAAACTCTACCGCATACTGACAATGTCCTGTTGAATACTGGCAACGATCTGATCCAGCCTATCAAACCTCTGCTTCCACATACTAATCTCCTAGGGGTACAATAGGGGCGCGGTGGCGTATTTGAAAACGGGAGCATGCTAGGGGGCAGGGGATTCCTCCATCAAAACATCTAGAGATGTTGAGGCTCCGCTACGTCTCATAGGCATCGAAGACCCATCGACTTCGACTAGTCCCATCTAAGTCAGATGAGTCCTGTCAAAAATATCGATAGATTTGTGTGCTCTAATCTGCTTTCCACTGGGCAGCTGAACCTGAGATCACTGAAAGATCTTCCAAATTAAAGACTCGTACGGCAGACTCTGATTTTTAACTCGCCCAATCTCATTCATGTGATCGACAATCATGTATCCATCCATCTGACGACATCTCTATGTCTGATCCTTGACAGGAGGTTATGAGTGAGAAAGTTGTGCAGAACCTGAGCTCTGACGTTTAACTCATTCGATTTCAGCTTCACGAAACCTGCAATGTCCAATTTGATGTGGATTTGCCTCATAAACGCTAGTCCCTCTGGTGTTCAGGCAAAATCACACTCTTGAGAAGAGTGATAGTATTTCTCGGTGTCTTCTACAGCAAATCCAAGTATTTCATTGACAACAGCTGTAGATACGACAATCTCTATACCGAATAGGTAGGTCTTCAAGTACCCAGACCTCGCGATACTAACCAAATTTGCATAAAATAAGCGAACAAATCTGTCGCAAGTCTCGCCCCGCATGTCGTATAACCTGTGCAAAGAGATGTTGGTCAGAGTTTCAACAAAAAGAATTGGATGCATTACGAGGCAAAAAAATGAAAAAATTATTGAGTAAAGACCAAAGCAACGCCGATCGGTTGCCTACTGTAGAGCGATCCATTGGCTAAAGTTTAAGAAACTCAAGCAAAAGAAGCGCTGATCGATTGGCCACAGCGTGAAAATTGTCGTTCAATGATTAGAAGAGTAGCCGGTCGATCAACTACACCTTAGGCGATCGATCGACTGCACAATTAAAAGGTGAAGGTTGAGCAGAAGCTGAACTGATCGATCAACCATACCCTAGGCAATCAACCAGCTATCGCGGATTACAAATTAGATTTTTGGAGAATTTTAATCAAAAAACAATCTCAATCGTTGATCAAGGAGCAACGTCAATTTTAATCAATGATTAGGTTATAAATTAACCTGGGAGGCCAAGGGGTAAAGAGTGTGGAGAGCTGGAGGCTCGTCTAGGGCTGAAAAGATAGAAATTGGAACGGAGAGAGAGCTGCGGGGAGACGATTTCGGATCGGCAAATCTAGTTTTCTTCCTCCTCTTCTGAATTATGAATCTAATTATTATCTTTGTTGTTTCTCGATATTTTAGCATGAACTAATTTCATTTTCTGGGGCTACGATGTAGCCTAATTATGACTGTTTGGTTTTTCATTTAATTTAAGTTATTAATTTTCTATTTCGATATTGTGTTGAGTAAATTATTATGTTCTCAATGCCTACGATTGTCTAATCAACAAAAGTATATTCGTACGGTTGTTTTGAGAATGAGAGGTGAAAAATAATTTTACACTGGATAATTTACCAAGAAAATGATATTATACTAGAGATAGGTAATGTGTTTATGTGGTGTTTTAATTTCTCGTTCCTAATGTATTCAATTAATTTTAGAGTTAGAAATCGAGAGGTAATAGTCTGTTAATTGAATAAGTTTGTCATTACTCGAGAGAAATTGATAAATATACTCGTGAAATTGCCATCAACACATAGGAATAGATTTGATAATTTGAGTTAGAGTTAGTAAACATAATTAATTTTGGTGAAATCAAAAGCCCTAGAGTATTCTCATATCACATTCTCTTACTTTATTTAATTTTTTTAAATTTAATTAAGGGAATTTACTGTTTTATTTTAAACAAAAAATTATCAAAATCTAGTTATTCAATTTAAATTAGAATATAATTAGTTTAATAATTAGTAAAAATAGTTCTCATGGGATCAACTCGTACTTTTACACTTTTATTACTTTTGTGACACGTTCACTTAAGTAGGACTTTTCACAACAAATTTTTGACGCCGTTGACGAGGACTATTTGTCTTGCTATTATTAAAGTAAATCTTTATAGTTTATATTTGAATTCAATTATTTAATTTGTTTGTTTTTATTTTTTATTAGGTGTATGCAAAAACACGGTACTGCCAACTTAATTCCGATTAATTCAGAAATTGAACGCACCTGTTGTAAAAATTGAAATAAAATAAGAAAGACAACCATGGCTCACAGACTAATTGAAGGAATTGAGACACGGACACTATTAAATTATGTGATACTATTTGTGGTCGGCGTCCAGTCGGTAATTCGAAAACCGTTGATTACGGGCAATAATTTTGAAATCAAGCCAGGAGTCATACATATTATTCAACAATCACAATTTAGTGGCTTGCCATCTGAAGACTCAAAGGATCACATTGACAACTTCGTGGAGGTATGTGATAATTTTAAGTTTCATAATGTTTCAGATGATGCTGTAAGATTACGATTATTCCCATTTCGTTAAGAAACCGAGCGAAAAAATTGGTTGAACTCTTTACCTGCTAATTCCATCACAACTTGGGAAGAATTACGTAAAAAATTTTATCAAAATATGTTCCCTTTGAGAAAATTGCGAAGTATTGAAACGAGATAGTTGATTTTAGCCAATTTGATGGTGAAACGCTATATGAATTGTGGGCACACTTTAAGAAGCTATTACGAAAATGTCCACAACATGGTTTGCCAGTTTGGATGCAAATCCAAACATTCTTCATTGGCTTATCAGCTTCCACGAGTACTTTGGTCAATGCAGCTATAGGTGGTTCACTCCTCCAAAAGACCGAAGTAGAAGTTTTTACTCTATTGGAAGAGTTAGCATTGAATAACGACTAATATCCAGTTGAGCGGCAGATTAAAAAAAAAGCAACCAAGCACTCCTGAGATGGACGTAGTAAAAGCATTGACCGCTCAAATCGCATCACTAGCCAAGTAGTTACAAAATAACCAAGCTCTAGTTAATTCGATCTATTCTCCAATGGGAGCATGCCAATAGTGTCAAGGATCACATGCAAGTGAGGAATGCCAAGAAGGGAATCAAATGGCGAATAATCCTTTCAAGCAAGCTCCTTCGTTGGGAATTACAATAGGTCAAATTTTTAAAATTCGAATAATTACTACACGAGAGCACGCAATAATCACCTAAATTTCTCATGGAAGAATCCCAATAATGTCATGCAAATGTTGCAGTATTCCCAACAAACTCAATCATTCCAAGAGAGAAAGTCCAGTCTTGATGAGATAGTCACTAAACTGGGCGAGCACAACAATAAGTTCATGGCAGAGACTCGCACCACATTACAAAATCAATCAGCTCAAATCCAAAGTTTGGAGACACAATCGAGCTAGATCACTAATGTACTAAATGGGCGACCTCAAGGTGCATTGCCTAGTTCCACAGAAGTAAAGCCAAAAGATCAATGCAATGCAATCACTCTTAGGAGTGGAGCGGTGATTGATAATTCAGGTCAGGAGACTAAGAAGGCAGTTGAACATGACAGTAAACACCCATCTTCATCATCTCTAATTGGCACTGAAGCCCAGAGCCACAAAAAGTTCCATCACAAAGCCCGATAGAGATAACACCATGAGTTCCTTTTCCTCAACGCCTAAAGAACGTCAAGGCAGACAAGCAGTTGGGAAAATGTTTGGAAGTATTCAAGCAACTACACATCAACATTCCATCTACCGAGACTCTTGAGCGAATGCTTAGCTATGCAAAGTTCTTGAAGGATAAACAGACGTACAAGCGTAAGATAGAAGAATGCAGAACGATTGCTTTGACTGAGGAATGCAACGCAATTATTCAACGAAAGCTTCCACAAAAGCTGAAAGACCCGAGAAGTTTCACCGTCCCATATGAAATTGGGGAGTTTATTTTCAAGCGAGCACTGTGGGATTTGGGCACTAGTATCAATTTGGTGCCACTATCAATATTTCAAAAGTTTGGTCTTGATGAAGCAAAGCCTGCAAGAGTAATTCTACAAATGGCTGACCGCTCTATCAAGCATCCGTATGTGGTGATTGAAGATGTCTTTGTCAAAGTCGACAAGTTTATTTTTCCTGCAAATTTTGTGGTCCTTGATATGGTAGAAAACTGCGACATCCCTATTACTTTAGGTCGGCCATTCTTTGCGACAGTAGGTGCATTAATTGATGTTCAAAGAGGTGAAATTAAATTGTGATTGCAAGATGAAAAGGTGACATTTAGTGTATTCAATTCAATGAAATACCCAAAAGCTAGTGATGATGTATTTTGATTGGAAGTCCTTGACACAACAATAGCGGAAGCTTCGCTGCAATCACGTGACTCTCTTGAGATAAATCTACTTGACCAAGATTTTTCTTTTAATGAGAACTCAGAGCGAAAGAATATACTTTATGGATGGATTCATTTGAGCCAAATCAGAGGAAATACTTTGAAAGTTTAGAAGAGTCACCAATACGGGTCCCATCATCTATAAGAGCTCGCCCGTTCTTGAACGTAAGCCTCTACCCTTCAACTGAATTATCTAAAACGGAAGAAGAAAATTGTTAAGAGTACTTCGGACTTACAAGGTTGCTATCGGGTGGACTCTATCAGACATAAAAGGAATCACCTCTTCATTTTGTGTGCATTGAATTCCAATGGATGAGGACCATCAACCATCAGTTAAACACCAAAGACGTTTGAATTCAGCAATGAAAGAAGTAGTCCATAAAAAAGTTTTGAAGTGGTTAGATGCCAGAGTTATTTATCTGATCTCGAATAACTCATGGGTAAGCTCAGTACAATGTGTGACATCTATAAAGTTTGAATGATGAGTGGAAGAAGATTTGATCGAGTAAAGGAAGGAAAGAACAGTGCTCTGGGCATTCGCTTGTATCCAAATAATTCCTACCTTTTAACCCAGCCTTTCATTACAAGTTTCAAAAGACCTATCGACTCTTGTTGTGATGTACTGATTTTTGCTACTAGTCGGATGATGGATAAGGCCGTAGAACGATTAGAGTGTATAGAGTGATCTACAAGTGAGGTTTGAGTGCATTCCTTTCTCATAGCTACATTGGTTAACCCAACAGTTAGAAGAAATGAGAATGATCACACCGGCGCGCGTGAGGATTTCTAAGTAAGTAATTGTCAATGTGCTAATATAAGTTATTTCTTTTGCAAAAGTGTTAATCTTTGTGACTTTAGTATTAATTTTTCAAGCTGAGACGATTTACCAAAAACCTTGATTAGGATTACTTTACCATATTATAGTTTGCAGTCTAAATGGGATTAGGGTTCTCTTTGTTGTAATTTTGCTTAATTGTATTTGCTTGAAGACAAGCTTTCATTCAAATTTGGGGGTGTGATAAGTGTGTATTTTATACACTTATTCGTACTCATTTATACTTAATTCGATAAATTTTTCTCAAGTGTTTGAGTGAATTTGACTTTTTTTGTATAAGTGCAAAGCTAAATTGACATATAACCGATCAGAGTTTCAACAAAAAGAATTGAATGTGTTACGAGGAAAAAAAAACGAGAAAATTATTGAGCAAAGACCAAAGCAGCGTCGATCGGTCGCCTACTATGGAGCGATCGATCAGCTAAAGTTTAAGAAACACAAACAGAGGAAGCGCCGATCGATCGGCAATAATGGAGTGATCGATTGGCCACAGTGGGAATATCGTTGTTTAACGAGCGGAAGAGGAGACAATCGATCAGCTACACCTTAGGCGATCGATCGACTGCGTGATTAAAAGGTGAAGGTTGAGCAGAAGCTGAGTTAATCAATGGGTCATACCCCAGGCAACCGATCGGCTATCGGGGATTAAAAATTAGGTTTTTCGAGAATTTTATTCGAAAAATAATATCGGTCATTGATCAAGGAGGAACGTCAATTTTAACCAATGATTAGGTTACAAATTAACCTGGGAGGCCAAGGGGCAAAGAGTGTGGAGAGCTAGAGGCTCGTTTAGGGCCGAAAAGACAGAAACTAGAACGTAGAGAGAGCTGCAGGCAGACGATTTCGGATCGACAAACCTAGTTTTTCTTCTTTCTTCTCTTCTAAACTATGAATCTCATTATTGTATTTGTTGTTTCTCGATATTTTAGCATGACCTAATTTTTTTTTGGGGCTACGATGTAATCGAATTAGGTCTGTTTGGTTTTTCAGTTAATTCAAGTTATTAATTTTCTATTTCGATATCGTGTTGAATAAATTATTCTATTCTTAATGCTTACGATTGTCTGTGGAGAAAAATAATCGTGCACTGGATAATTTACCATGAAAAAGATGTTATACTAGAGATAGGTAATGTGTTTATGTAGTTTTTGTATTTCTCGTTGTTAATTTATTCAATTAATTCTTATGGTTAGAAACCGAAATGTAATAATCTGTTAATTGAATAAATTTGTCATTACTCGAGAGAGATTGATAAATATATTCGTGAAATTGTCATTAACACATAGCAATATATTTGATAACTTGGGTTAGGATTACTAAGCATAATTAATTCTGGTGAAATTAAATGCCCTAAAGTATTCTCATATCATCTTGTTTTATTTAATTTTCTACTATTTAATTAAGTCAATTTATTGTTTTATTGTAAACAAAAAATTATCAAAATCTTACTATTCAATTTAAATTAGAATATAATTAGTTTAATAATTAATAAAAATAATTCTCATTGGATCAAGTCATATTTTTACACTTTATTATTTTTGTGACACTTTATTACTGAAACTGTGGAAAGTTTTTCAACAAAAGATATAATTGATTCAAATAATTTCATAAATATAAAGTTCTTCACAGTTATAATAATTGGCAATTACAATGCTACCATACAAAGAATGTGTTTGAGTCAAGAATTAAAATGTTAGAATAGATGATAAATACAACATAACTCATTTCTTATAAAGTATGGAAATAAGGTGACATACAAATAAAAGGATTGCGTTAATTTTCTTGTTCTTTCGAATGCATAAAAAAAACATGTCATTTAAACTTAAAATCTATTTGTTTTGAATGATTATTAATTTATTGTTGTAATAACAGTAGCTATAAAATCATTCCTAACTTTTTTTTTTTTATGAAAACAAGGTGAAATTGTTAAATTCTAATAGTTTTCTAGAATCACCGAACTAACAATCAATCTCAAAAAGATGAAGAGAGAGAGGAGATTGTGATTTATCTCATTGATTAATAATACATTTTCTATTTTTTTTTAAATGCATCTCCAATTAAATAACTATGTTATTGTCAAAAGTAAATCGAATTGGATTGAACAATTAATGTAACGATAATTATTTACTGAGTAGTGCTACGTTTATTCTCTTTAATACTGCATCATCACGTAACAAATATTTAATTGATACAATTAATATAACAAATTATAAATAATTAAAGCAATGCAGAGAAGGTAAGTGGGACGTTCAAAATTCAAAAACGTATAATCTAATCCAAACAAAATCTCATTCTTGTTTTCAGTTTGAATCTTGTAAGTTTGTTTCCATCTATCCTTGTTTTTTTTTACATAAGATGAGAGATTCAACGACAAATCTGTTGTTTTTAACATATCATTATTTTTATATTTTTTACCCAAAAACTTGAAAAAAAAAAAAAAAAAAAGAACTTTCAAAGGTAAAATTAAAAAAAAAACTCTTGAATTATAGGGTAGCGAATAGTTCTCTTTAAATTAATTTTGTTAACAAACTATATTTAAACTATTATTGGTTAACAAACTCAGCTTTGACGTTATTTTTCTGCTAAATTTGAGAGTGCAAGTCCAAAAGTAAAAGCATGCCCAAATAGGAAAAAGTGAGAGACAAACTTGGTTCAAGATGGATACTTAAAAATAGAAGAGTGAAAAAATGTTTTCGAGAACGAAATTTTGTTGTTCAAGTCGGACGTCTGGAAAATGGACTTTTGTGCGAAAATTGGATTTGAGCGGACGACATGTGTAGCAACTGTAGCGACTCGGAAACCCTCACGGTTCCGGTACGCTTACTACTACTACACACTGCTCTGATATCATAACTATAGTGACCCGAAAACTCACACGTTTCCGGTACGATCACTACTACTACTCACTCTCTGTAGAGCCCCAAGTCGTCTTCGGACCCGGGTCGCTGACTCTACTAATACACCTACACTCGGGTAAAATTCGTGTAAAAATTTAAAACTTTGTTCCTCAAATTAAAACGATGTTTTTGAAAATATTTAAAAACGTCGCAGTGGAAGACTTTAATCAAAATCAGTTTAAATAAAATTTCAAGTTTTTAAAATATTAAAAGACATTTTCGATCGACCCCTGTAAGCTCGATCGACACTTCATTTGCCTCTGTTTTCATTGATCAACCCTAGCGGTCGACACCTCTCTATTCATCACAGAGAGCGGTCGACACCTGTTTTCACAGGTCGATACCTTCATCCTCTCTGTTTCCATCGGTCGAACCTTGCGGCCGACACTCCTACCATCTTTATACTAACCGGTCGACACTTTCACATACAGGTCGACATCTGATATGGCTTTGTCACTGTAGATTGACCCTCGCAGTCGACACTTGCCAAGTCTGGTCGACCATTAAGTCTATCGATTGACACTTCCTTTCCAGAATTTACATAAAAATCTTAAACTTTCCAAAAATAACCGAATTTCGACTATATGTTTAAAACTAGCAACCTACCCTTCTCAACCAACTTTCAAAATAAACTTTGTACATCAAAATGACCACTAAAATTTGAAATCCAACTATACATCAAAACGACTCAAAAGATTCGTCACAACTCAAAAACCTTACACACACCCACATTGGTCAAAACGCCCAAACAGCCGGCCGGATCGTCCACGAGTGTACTCTTCAACTGCCTCCTAGTCCTGAGCTTGCTTAGATACTCACCAATTACTGTATAGTCATCTACATCACATAACTCATCTATTAGCTTAATGCTAAGTAAGTAATACACATAAAACATAAACATTGAAACAACTATATCCTAACACATATAGTTTCTACAGTTTCGTCTCTACTTTCGATTTCGTCTCTTTCTTACATCTTCTTTATCTTATTACCACTGGATTATTCTTTATGTATTAGATCAAGATGTCACACCTCACGGTCTACCTCTCGGGACAAGGTCACCACATAAAGTGGAGGAAGAAGTGATACATCTCGCAGTCCACCTCACAGGACAAGACCATTCAACCTCACCTTCATTATCTTCTTACGTATCTTCTCATTTCGTTCATCACGTCACATTCTACTGTTTCATTTCGTAAAAACATGGAAATTCATTTTCATTTCGTTCTTGTACTTTAAAACCATGATACATAATCACTAAAGTATAACATAAAATAAACGTGTGACATGCCCAGGAGACTTGTTACTCGCTCACAAACAAAGTCTCTTGCTTTACTTAATCATTTTACTAATGACTTTGTTTCTTTTGCAGGCCTTGACATTTTGGATGGATCCACGTGGGAGATCAACCCATTGGATCGGGAGCAGCCTTTGCATTTGCTGTTTTGGGATATACGGATGGATTATGAGCATCATCAGACGGGAATTTGTCTTCCCGGCATCCTAAACGTGTAACCATTTCAATTATGTATTTTCTTTTCCTTATTATTTTTAACACTTTTGTGTATTATCACTTTCTTTGATAAACACTTAGCCCCTTTTGTGAGAGTAAGGTATATCTATAAGCCTTACTCATGTCATACATTAGATTGTTGGTTAAGGTTAGATGAATGCATGGTGGTTGGTTTTGGGTTGAAGACTATTGGGCTCAACCATCAAGGAGGTAATAAGAAAGAGATTAGGCCCATGCAAGGACAGCTCACAAGGATTGATAATGTGGCATGGCAGCACCATGAATTAGAAGAGGTGCAGATCGCAATCTCCACCGTCAGATCTAGGGCGCACGCACAGACAAGGCTTGACCCCCCATGGAGCCACTCATCTTGACCATCCATCTTCATCCGTCATCAACGACTCTCCTTCATCCTACCATCCAAACCCTAGCCGCCACCATTAGGGTTATTTACAGTCATCGTTTAGTCGCATTGTGAACCTTTTGTCAATTTTCTCAATACACGAGTCACATTTGTCTTCCAAGAGAGAAGTAATGTTACCTTCAAGGGAGGTAAGCCACGGATTTTCCAATCCGTAAAAGAAGTAGGTCTCCCTTGCTTACTAGCTCAAGGTTGTTAGAGTAAGCTCGTATTGTCTTTCTCATCATTCTTCCTTGGAAGTTTGATCTACGAGAGGGTCAAACAGGTGCCCGATAGTGGTTGTTTTCCTACGGGAAAATATGCACCCGTGAACATAACATTGAGACAGCTCTCGGGTCCGCTTAGGGTTTACATTTCCTCTCTCCATCTTTATTTACTCGTTATTCTTCACACACACACACACCGAACACCTTTTCTTTTCTTTGTGGGTTTTAACACGGATCCTTTTTAGGTCTTGATCGTGTCAAGTGGTATCAGAGCCTAAGAGGCTTCCTCTAAGTGCTTTTGATCGATTTGGAACACCCATTACATAGGCTGCAAGTCACGTTACAAATCGGGTGACATTTCCATTTCATCGCACATTTCTTGTTTCTCTAAAATCTGTTGTGTGTTGTTGTATTCTTCTATTCCCATACGATTTTCAGCAAGTTTTTTTTTTTATTTTTTATTTTTTTTGTTCTTTTTGTTTAGAATATTATCCTTTAATAACTTATTGAATATTGAATATGTGTTAAAGTTGGTTTGAGAGTCGCCAAAGGTAAGAATGTTATTCCCTTTTATTTCCTTTTTGGTTTTTGTTCTTTTCTTTATTTTTATTAGTATCCCTTATTTAATTTTTTTCTTTTTCTTTATTTACTTTCCAACAAGATATTTAATCTTATAATCATCAACTTATTGAATCGGATTTTTTCTAGATCAGAACCTTTACGAGATTATCGAATTTTCATAATTAGATTTTAATTGCCATATTTTAAAATTCCAGCACGTTAAATTCCAAATTTTTGACCGATTTGTTTGGACTTATTTTGATAATATTTAGAATCTAGTTTTTGATAAATAAATTGTTTCAGCTATTATATTAATTTACTATTATTTCCAAATATGCAATAGATTTTACTACTATCTTTCCTTTGCAAAATTACTCACGTGATTATTTGCCTAATCTGTCTAATCTGCCTAATTTACTTGATATGACTTGTTAAAGATTATTTTCAATTTAAGAATTGTTGATGCAAATTATTGATTGAATTAACAAAGAACATCAAACCTGATTCTTGAAATTGTTTATTGTTTTTCCAAAAATTATTTTGCATCCACCAATTTGTTGCATTTTGTTGCCTAAATTTCTAGCATTAAAATGAGTTTTAATTGGTATAATCTCGATATTTTTAGAAATTGAATCTTATATTTCAAATTTTAAATTATAATTATTGGCTGCTTGTTTGAGGAAATTTAGCAATCACAATATTTAAGGAGAATCAATTTTATTTCTATTTTATAATTAGATTGTCTAACGTTCTTAATCTTATTGCTTAAAATAATATACAAAGATAATTCAATTATAGTTTTAAAATATATATATAATTAAAATAAAAAATAAAAATTCACTATCCCTATTTTAAATAAAAAATAAAAAAAAATTTAATTTAAATTAAAATTAAAAATTAAAAGAAAATTATAATTAAAATTAAAATTAAAAATTAAAAAAAAATTATAATAATAATTAAAATTTAAAAATTCATCAATTTAATCTAATAGTTTGAACCTAAAATTTAGGATTCTTTCCTTAGATCATGAAAACTAGGAGCATAGCAAAAATTATCCGAGAATCCCCATAAAACATTGAGGCAAACCGAGACAAAGAGTTACCATCGGTCAAACCTTATACTCTTCAAGAAAGCGAGTCAAGCATGTAAGGACAAATCAATGGCTTGACTGGAATAGTTAGTAACCTAGGTCAACAACTCAAAGACGTAAGTTTGGGATTAAAGCATGTTATGGATCAAATCCGACGGAACAACCAAAGAGACATATCACACGAGAGAATAAGTTCTCAAGAGACTCCTCCAAAGCGAAGTAATGAACAACCTCATGAACGTTACTAAGATCAGAGGCCTCGAGAGGATTTCGAATGGGTGAAGCCACCACGAAGGAGATACCAAGGATATGACTACGTGGAAAATGACGAATAGACATTGGACGAGGAAGAGAACTACCGTCTAAATCATCGTAAAGACAACAGTGACCTTCGTAATGCCAAGATATCTATTCCTTCATTTAATGGGACGTGTGACGAGAACACATTCCTCAATTGGGTAGATAAAGTTGAAAAAGTCTTTGATTGCCATGACCGAGCGAATAAAAATTCAACTTGTTACCCTTGAACTAACAGGTCATGCGACATTATAGTGGGCCAACCTGAAAACCCAAAAGATGCGTGAAGTTAGATACCCCATACCGACATGGGATGCGATGAAGAATCTCATGCAAAAGAGATTCGTACCAAAGCACTACAAACATGAACTCTTCCAGCAAATTCACAACTTACGGCAGAATAGTCAAACCGTTGACGAATACCTCACGGAGTTTGAAATGCTCAAAGTACGTGGAGGATTAGAAGAGCCTGAGGAGCAGGTTGTCGCTAGGTTCATACGAGGATTAAACTGTGAGATTGGAGACACAGTGGAGTTGCAACAATTGGAGACCATGGATATGTTCATGCAGTTTGCCCTCACTGTTGAGAGACAACATAAACGAAAGAGAAAAGTCAATTACCCCTCCAAGTTTCCTTCAAGAATCCAAGAGTTCAGCAAGCCTGCTACTTCCTCTTGAACTAAAGTAAAAGAGCATGTTAATCGTAACTGGCCACAAAAAGAAACAAGCAGTAAGCATGTACTAAAAGATAAGCCCACCAGGAGCAATCCTCCCATACAAAAAGCACGTGACGTCTAATGTTACAAATGCTTAGGTAAGGGACACTATGCTAATAATTGGCTGAACTAACGTGTTATGATTATCAAGGAATCCACTGGAGAGTGGGAAAGTGAAGACGACGTTAGTCAATACGATGACATAGAAGGAGAAATGACAACTGAAGAGAATGACACTGACGAAGAAGCATGTCCCCCACAAGATGGACCACTGCTTATTGTTATTAGACGTGCCCTCATGTCACAACACACAAAAGAAGACTGCCAAAGAGAAAACATTTTCCACAGTCGCTATGCAGTCAAAGACAAGGTGTGTTCTGTAATCACGGGGGTAGCTGTGTCAATGTCGCATCTCAAGAGATGGTCCAGAAACTTGGATTGCAAGCTGTTGCACATCCAAATCCCTACAAGCTCAGATGGTTGGATGATAGGGACGATATCAAGGTCACTAAGCAATTAACTATTGACTTTTCTATTGGCAAGTATAAAGACTCTGTACTTTGTGATGTTATTCCCATGAAAGCTAGTCACCTTTTATTAGGACGACCTTGGCAGTATGATCGCAAGGTAACTCACAATGGATTTTTAAATCACTACACATTGAAATTCAGAGGTAAATCAGTCAAGTTATTATCTATGACCCCCGAACAAGTATCCCAAGACTATGCAGTGAAAAAAGAATCCAAGAACAAAGAGATTTTTTTTATGTCCAAGCAAGAATTAAGGTCTGTGTTGTTAAAGGAGAGACTTTTATTCTAGTCTTATTTCGAGATAGGATGATAGAGCTTGAAGACATTCCACCACCTATCAAACATCTGCTGAATAAATTTCAAGACATTTTTCCAGAAGAACTGCCCCAAGGATTGCCACCTTTGAGAGGCATTGAGCATCAAATTGACCTAACCCCTAGGACAGCCTGCAACAAAATTGATGATGCCCATATTATTTCAGACCTCTTCTTTAAGGAGATTGTCCGTCTCCATGGAGGAGTGCATTCAATAGTGTATGATCGAGACACCAAATTTCTAAGCGCTTTTTGGAATACCTTATGGAGGAAATTAGGGACTAGACTCTGTTCCAGTACTTCATTCTATCCCCAAACAGACGGACAAACTGAAGTCGTGATTAGAACCTTAGGAACTCTGCTGAGATGTGTTATGAACCCATCTACGCCTTTGGACCTTGTGTCTTTGCCTACTAAGGACCTTACCAATCCATCTGAAACAAATAAGGCAGCACAAATAAAGAACTTACATGAAAATGGGCGCAAAGCAATTGAGGAGAGTTATGCTAAGCATGAGAACAAAGGACGAAAAGAAGTCATATTTAAAGAAGGAGATTTGGTGTAATTACATCTTAGGAAAGAAAGATTTCCTGAAAAGAGGCGCTTTAAATTACTTCCCAGAGCTGATGGCTCATTCAAGGTGCTTGAGCGAATAAATAATAATGCTTACAAGATAGACCTACCAGGTGACTATGGTGTGTCGGCCACCTTCAATGTCCAGGATTTGTCAGCATATGTAAGTGATGAGAATATTGATGAAGAGATTGAATAATTGGATTTGAGGTCAAATCCTCTCTCACCTGGAAAGGATGACATGCCAAGGAGACCTGTTACTCGCTCACAAATAAAGTCTCTTGCTTTACTTAACCATTTTACTAATGACTTTGTTTCTTTTGCAGACTTTGACATTTTGGATGGATCCACGTGGGAAATCACCTCATTGGATCGGGAGCAGCCTTTGCATTTGCTGTCTTAGCATATACAGATGTATTATGAGCGTCATCAGACGGGAATTTGTCTTCCCGGCATCCAAAACGTGTAACCATTTCAATTATGCATTTTCTTTTCTTTATTATTTTTAACACTTTTGTGTATTGTCACTTTCTTTGACAAACACTTAGCCCCTTTTGTGAGAGTAAGGTATATCTATAAGCCTTACTTATATCATGCATTAGATTGTTGGTTAAGGTTAGATGAATGCATGGTGTTGAAAACTATTAAGCTCAACCATCAAGGAGACAATAAGAAAGAGATTAGGCCCATGCAAGGACAGTTCACAAGGATTGATGGCATGGCAGCACCATGAATTAGAAGAGGTGCGGATCGTAATCTCCATCGTCAGATCTAGGGCGCACGCGCAGACAAGGCTTGGCCCCCCATGGAGCCACTCATCTTGACCATCCATCTTCATCCGTCATCAACGACTCTCCTTCGTCCTACCATCCAAACCCTAGCCGCCACCATTAAGGTTATTTATAGTCATGGTTTAGTCGCATTGTGAACCTTTTGCCAATTTTCTCAATACACGAGTCACATTTGTCTTCCAAGAGAAAACCAATTTTACCTTCAAGGAAGGTAAGCCACGGATTTTCCAATCCGTGAAAGGAGTAGGTCTCCCTTGCTTACTAGCTCAAGATTGCTAGAGTAAGATCATATTGTCTTTCTCATCATTCTTCCTTGGAAGTTTGATCTACGAGAGGGCCAAACCGGTGCCCGATAGTGGTTGTTTTCCTACGGAAAAATATGCACCTGTGAGCATAACATTAAGATAGCTCTCGGGTCTGCTTAGGATTTACATTTCCTCTCTCCATCTTTATTTACTCGTTATTCTTCACACACACACACATCGAGCACCTTTTCTTTTCTTTGTGGGTTTTAACACGGATATTTTCTAGGTCCGGATCGTGTCAACGTGCATGCAACCTACCAAACTGTGATGTAGGCCCGAAGGCAAAAGCACCTACTACACTACCTACTTGGCGTCCTTAGCAACTCGTGTCTCGAAAGTCGTAGTTCGCTCGCTAAACCCAGGAACCTATAAAATCACACATCATCAATTCTACTTTCCTTCTAACCCGTAAAGCTCTAAAGGAAATAACAATTTAACATCTAATCTATCTAAACCCGAATTCCAACTCAATTTCTGACCAACCTTCAGAAATGCATAACTTATCTAATACTCGTCCGATTTGGACGATTTGAAATGCTTCGGACTCCTGAGAACATCTAATTCTTAACAGTCTAATCTAATTCTTAATCCAACACTTACAGCTTGGATGACTGTGGCCGAACGGAAACAATTTCGTAACCCGAGTATTCAGTTATCCAAACGTTTAATCTTCTACATAAAAACTCGTAATGTACTCCTACTTCCAGCTTAAACACCATTACACAAACAAAAAATAGACTTTAACTTATAAATCTCGTATCTCCCTCCTAGGGTTACCAAAACTATCTCATATTCCTTCTAACCTTAATTTTAACACTCAAAACAGATAAAGAAATAACTATCTACTAAGAACTAAGTAAAACTTACCGTAGATTTGAAGAAATAGAGAAGAACAAATAATCGTCAGCTGCGTCGTTGAAAGGGAGAAACTGAGGGTTTTCTCGCATGGGTGGGGGAGGAAAAGCCCGAGGGGGTTTTGTTCCCCTCCCTGCTTCTTCTTTTATTTTAATATTTTTTTAAATAATAATAATAATTTAATTACCAAAACACCTTCAACCTTTAACCGTTAAATCAATTTGTCATTTGGTCCATTTCTAGTCGAAATCTTAAAATTTTTTCTTTTCCATTAGCCTCGAAATAATCTTATACCTAATCGGATAAATTTTTCACCCTTAATTCCGACTACAATTCTGTCGTTTACTGTTATGTAAACTGAAAAATTATTTAACGAAAAATTCTGGACGTTACAGCAACTCTTTCAATTTTAACAAAAAATGAGATTGCTAACAAGACAATAGTTTAAGAATTAGCTTATCAACAAAATTAGTTTACTGACCAACTTATCATTAACCTTTATTTTTATTATTATTTTTGTTTAATTCTATCATTATATGTTATGCTCAGGACTTAAACTTGTCAACATAATCGAGCTTGAATCTTTCGTCTTTGTTTGAATAATTGTGACCTTGGGAAAATTTCAACAATAAATATTATTGAAACTATAGGAAGTTTTTCAACAAAAGATATAATTTATTTAAATAATTTCAAAAATACAATGTTCCTGTCAATTATAACAATTGGCAATTACAATACTACCATACGAAGAATGTGTCTAAGTTAAGAATTAAAATGTCAATAATAAAAGATAAATGCAACATAACTCATTTTCTTATAAAGAATGGAAATAGGGTGACATAGAAATAAAAAAATGAATGCATAAAAAAACATGCCATTTAAACTTAAAAACTATTTGTTTTGAATTTTGTATTGAGTTATAGTTGTAATAAATAGTAGCTATAAAACTATTCACAACTTTTTTTTTTTTACAAAAACAAGGTGAAATTGTTGAATTCTAAAAGTTTTCTCGATCACCAAACCATTATTGAATGACAAAAAAATGAAGAGAGAAAGAGAGAACCTGTGATTTCTTCCATTGATTAATAATACGTTCCTACTATTTCCTCCAAAAAAAATGTATCACCAATTAAATAACTATGGTAAAAAAAAAAATAAATTTGGATTGAACAATTAATGAAACGATGATTATGTACTTAATAGTGTTGTGTTTATTCGCTCAAATACTACATCATCACGTAACAAATATTTGATTAGTACAATTAATATAATAAATTATAAATAATTAAAATAAGTAGTTAATTTAGTATAAAAAAATCTTATTTGGCGTACCAATCTATTATATTTTTTTAAACAAAGCAATGTAGAGAACAGAATTGGGATGTTCAAAATTCAAAAATCCACAATCATTAACACAATCTTATTCTGGTTTTCAGTTTGAATTTCCTAAGATTGTTTCCACGTATCCTTGTTTTTTCCCATAAGACAAAAAATTTAACGACAAATCTTTGGTTTTTAACATAACATTTTTTTACCCAAAAACTCGAAAAAAGAACTTTCAAGCGTAAAATTTAAAAAAAAAAAAAAACTTTTGAATAATGGGGTAGCGATTAGTTTTCTTTAAATTATATTTGTTAACAAATTAATATTTTAACTATTATCGGTTAATAAACTCGATTTTGACGTTATTTTTCAGCTAAAATTGAGAGTAAGAGTCTCAAAATAACAATACAGCTAAAATTGAGAGTAAGAGTCTCAAAATAACAATACACCTAAAAAAATGAAAGAGTGAGAGAAAACTTGGTTCAATATTGATACTCAAAAAATAGAAGAGTGAAAAAATGTCTTTGAAAATGGGATTTTGATGTCTAGAAAATAGACTTTTGTGCGAAAAATGCATTGGAGCGGACGACATGTGCAGCACCTGTTTTCAATTTTAACAGAAAATAAAAAAAAAAAAACAAACGAAAAATATGGGATTGTTAACAAGACAATAGTTTAAAAATTAGTTTCTTAACAAAATTAGTTTAATGTCCAACTTTTCATAAACCTTCAATTTTATCACTATTATTTTTTGTTTATTTTTATTATTATATGTTATGCTCGGGATTTCAACATCACAACATATACGAGCTCGAAGCTTTCGTCTTTGAATAATTTTGACATTGGAAAAATTTCAACAAAAAATATTAGTGAAACCATGGAAAGTTTTTCAACAAAAGATATAATTTATTCAAATAATTTTAGATGCGATGTTATTAACAATTATAATAATTGGCAATTACAATACTACCATACGAAGAATGCTTTTGAAGTAAGAATTAAAATGTTAAAATAGAAGATAAATACGACATAACTTATTTTCTTACAAAGTATGGAAATAATGTGACATAGAAATAAAAAAATTGTATTAATTTTCTCGTTCTTTCCAATGCATAAAAAAACACGTCATGTAAACTAAAAAACTACTTGTTTTGAATGAATACTGATTTATTGTTGTAATAAATAGTAGCTATAAAAACATTAATAACTTTTATTTTTATGAAAACAAGGTAAAATTAATGAATTCTAAATCACGAAAATAACTTTCAATCACAAAAAATGAAAAGAGAAAGAGAGAGATTAATAATAAATTCCTATTTTTTGCTCCCAAAAAATGCATCTCCAATTAAATAACTATGTCATCATAAAAAGAAAATCGATTTGAATTAAACAATTAATGTTACGATGATTATTTACTAAGTAGAGTGCTACGTTTATTCTCTTTAATACTGCATCCTCATATAATAAATATATAATTAGTACAATTAATATAATATATTATAAATAATTAAAATAAGTTAGTGAGAATATTTTATTTAGCGTATTAATATATTATTTTCTGAAACAAAGCAACGTAGATAAAAGAATTGGAACGTTCAAAATTCAAAAACCCGGAATCTAATCCTAAGCAATGCAACTAACAGAATTGGGAAGTTCAAAATTCAAAAACCCACAATCCAATCCAAACACAATGGTTTGAATTTAATTAGTTTGTTTTCCATCTATATATTTTTTTTTTTTGTTTATTTTATTTTAAATCTTAAAGTATTGATTTTTTTTTTTAAAAAAACCTTAAATTTTACTATTCATCGAATCAAATCTCAAACTATCATAAATAGACAATTTAAATCTTGAAATGGGTGAACATGTCATCTTCTCCCCAAAATGATTTATTATAAATTAATTAATTTAAAATAAATACCAAACGATATTAGATTTACTTGAAAATTTTACTACATGTTCAGTACATTATAAAAGGAAAATATTTTACTACATGTTCAGTACATTATAAAAAGATAATCCAAAAATGTTCATAATTTTGTAACACTTGTACAATTTATTATAATTTTTTTACTTTTGTTTTATAAAATAATTCACTAAGACTACAATAAATCGTAAAAGTGTTACAATATAATGAACATTTTCAGATTATTCACCCATAACGTGTTAAATATGTAATAAAATTTTCAAATAAATCTAATATCTTTTTGTAGGTTTTTAAAATTAATTTATAAAATAAAAAAAGAACGAGCGTAAATAGGGAACGGGGAGCTACACAAATACCAAACGATATTGGATTTATTTGGAAATGTTACCACATGTTGAACACATTATGAGCAGATAATTTGAAAATTTTCATGATTTTGTAATATTTTTACTATTTATTGTAATTTTATTGAATTATTTTATAAAAAAAAGAAGTAAAACAATTATAATAAATCGTACAAGTGTTAGAAAATCACGAAACTTTCTAAATTATCATCACATAATGTATTGAATATGTGCTAAAATATTCAAGTAAATCCAATATCGTTTGTCATTTGTTTTAAATTAATTAAGTTATAATAAATCTTTAGAGAGAACGGTCGGTTCAACTGAACCAATATCGCCGTAAATTGCTGTGTTTATTCGCTGGTGTTGGTATTTTTCACTCTAGTGTAGAAGGTTAGTGTTGATATCCACAACATGATTTGAACAGGATTTCAAACTCCCAGTATAATCGAGCTGGAATATTCCGTCTTTATTTAAATAATTTTGACCTTGGAAAAATTTCAGCAAAAATTATTACTGAAAACATGGAAAGTTTTTCAACAAAAAATATATTTAATCAAATAATTCAAAAATACAATGTTCTTGACAACTATAATAATGAGCAATTACAATACTACCACATGAAAAATTTGTGTGAGATAAGAATTAAAATGTTAGAATAGAAGATAAATGCAACGTAACTCATTTTCTTATAAAGTATGGAAATAAGATGACATAGAAATAAAAAAAAATTGGGTTAATTTTCTCATTCTTTCAAATGCATAAAAAAACACACCATTTAAACTTAAAAACTATTTGTTTTGAATGAATACTGATTTGTTGTAATAAATAGTAGCCATAAAAATATTAATAACTTTTATTTTTATGAAAACAAGGTGAAATTGTTAAATTTTAAGGGTTTTCTAGGATCACAAAACTAACATTCAATCACAAAAGTTGAAGAGAGAAAGAGAGAGATTGTAATTTGTCTCATTGATTAATAATAAATTCTTATTTTTTGCTCCAAAAAAAATTAAATAATTATGTCATTGTAAAAAGAGAAAATCGATTTAGATTGAACAGTTAATATAATAATTATTATTTAATTAATAGTATTATGTTTATTTTCTTTAATACTATATTATCCCGTAATAAATATTTAATTAATATAATAAATTATAAATAATTAAAATAAATATAAGACAAGAATCAATACATTATTTTTCTGAAACAAAATAAGGCGATGTTCAAAATTCAAAAACTCACAATCTAGTCCTAAGAAATGCAAGTAACAAAATTGGGATGGTCCAAATTCAAAAACCCAAGATCTAATCCAAACACAAACTCATTCTGGTTTTCGGTTTGAATTTCATAAGTTTGTTTTCCATCTATAATTTTGTTTTATCTAAGATAAGAGATTCTACTACAAATATGTGGTTTTTAATGGAATGTTTGCTTTGATGTTTTTATGGGTTTCAGCCTCCATTTTTTTTTCTTGGGAGGACGACGATGGATGACCCATAATCTGACAAGGAAGAAGAGACCAAAAAAAAAAAA
>CM039528.1:1669268-1698591 GCA_022433055.1 Begonia peltatifolia | reverse complement strand
GAAGCAGATGGCTCTGCACACTTTCCAGAACCCAAACAACTTTCGTCTCTTCTCACTCTTTCTTTAACCAGTGCCTGCGTTTGATTCACGCCTTCTCCTATTATCTGCTCCTCTCTCAGTTTCTGCAGCTGTGAAAATGGATTCGTCGGCTTTGCACAATAATGGGTTTCTTCTACGGAAATAATGTGAGTGGGTCTCTCTGATTTTCATCTCTCTTCAATGGGTAATGTCTGTTTTTCGCCGATGACCTTAAATCTTTTCGTGGGTTAGAATTTAGAACACTGCATTTTCCTAGTTTCTTTAGATTCTTCGTGTTATCAGGAATCTGATTTGCTCGATCATCTCTCTTTTGTTTCTCCTTATGCTTACTGAGCGGGAAGCGAACACATTAACCTAACTTTGTCAAACGAAAGAGCTAGCGAAAGTATGAAGAATTTGTAGGAAAAAAAATAATTAAAGAATTGAGTTTATCTGAAGCTAAATGTCAGAGCCTCAAAGCAACAAACAACCCCCAATTTGTAGCTCCACTACTCCTAGAATGATTTATTTTTTTTCTCGAGAACAGAGGTTTCCCTCATCTGAAACTGTGATTATTTCAAGAGATAGAAAAGAAGACCTTCTAATAAGAATTTTGACGAAGACATATCTTGGAAATCGAAGTAATATCTGGCTTCAAGTTAGTATCTGAATGTTCTCTCAGACCCTTAGACATGGAATATCCAATGTTTCTTTTTCAATACATGCAGTTTGAGAGGAGGGGTTGACTGATACTTAGCTTCATCGTCAATCGTGAAATTCATATCAAATAAGGGTTGGAAATCTATCCTGCCTCTTCACCTTAGAGGTGAATCTTCTAATTTTTGTTTGTTATCAACACGAAAGACATCATATAATGGCCCGTCCCTTGGGAGACTCTGTCTACTGAATGTCTTGTATTTATTGAGATGGTGTTGGTTATTTTCACCCTGGTGTAGAAGGTTAGAGTCAATATCCATAACATGATTTGGACAAGAAGAGATTGCATCTCCTATTCCATGGCTTTCAGCAACTATTTCTTCTCATTAACAGAAGTCGCTTATTGGTAAGTCTCTCGCTCTCCAACGTCTGTGAGCATCACATACTCATATGAAATATATCTCGTCGAAGGACACCGCTCCCGAGTGGATTTTTTCAATGGAGATTTATTTGGCAACTCTTGAACCTCTTCTTTAATTTTTTCAGTTGGTTCAACATTATCAGTTGTGGAGACTTTGCCTAGCGGGACCGGTATCATGTTCTGGTTCCGCTCCCCCTTAATCGGAATGCTCTGCAGGTATAGAAATTGAATCCAAATCGATTAGATCATCATTGTACCTCTCTGCCATTTCTGACTTATCGATGTCATTGATGTCTTGGTCTTCCTCAAACATTGCATCTTGGCTTCTAACAAACTTTTTCTGCACTGGATTGTAGAACGTATAACCAAACTCATCAAAACCATAACTGATGAACACACATGGTCTCGTTTTCACATCAAGCTTCGAGTGTTCGTTTTTTGAAATGTGAATAAAGGTCTTACACTCAAAGACACACAGATGACTATAAGAGATTTCTTTTCCAAAACACATCCTATCCGGAATCTCAAAACCCAATGGAACATACGGTGTGAGATTCAAAACATGAACCACTATACTCAAGGCTTCACCCCAGAAGGACCTCAATAACTACGACTACGAAATTAAACATTTCACTCTCTCAACAAGTGTCATGTTCATTTTCTCAGCTAAACCGTTCAACTGAAGAGTTATCTAAGGTGTCTTTTGATGCTGAATACCCTGTTTTTTTCAATATTCATCAAAAAGACTGTAGTACTTACCATCATTATCTGTCCAGATACATTTCAGCTTCACACATGTTTCTTTTTCAATTCGAGCATAAAACTGCTTGAAGACGTCTAGCACTTGGTTTTTTTGACTTGAACATATACACGCGAATCTTCTTTGAATGATTGTCAATGAAAGTCACAAAGTATGATGCATCACCAAGTGCTCTTGTCTTTATCGGATCGCACACATCAGAGTACACCAAGTCAAGTATACTCGGTTTCCTCTAATGAGGAATTGTAATGACTCACCATGGGCCGCCATAAGACCTGACATACTCGACATATACTTAGACACATTTTTGGACGTAAAAATTTTCAAGACCTTTAAATACTTTAGTAACCCTGAATAATCATGTTTAAAAGATTCATTAGAAGTAGAGTTGAATTACATTTGAAATCAGAATTTTAAAAAAAATAACCAAGATAGAAAGAGTGTCTGTCGATCGAAACTTGAAGGCTGAATGTCGTCCTTATTACGCCTATCACTTCTTCCTTTTTCCTCCCACACTTAACCATTTTTTTTCAATTCATCTTCCAATCACTTCCTTTCATCTCTGAACATCCTCCAACATTTAAAACATCTTTAAAACACTACAAACTTAACATTTACACTTTAAAAACATAACAACATTATCGTCATATCGACATAACGAGTGTTTAACGAAATTCTGAAAACAAACTGCATGGATACGTCTAAATTGAACATACCTATGCAGACGAAACCAAATGGTTCCACAACACATCCAGTATTTCAAAACAAGAAATTTAACTATACATCCTATCCAGAAGAGAACTTAAACACTTTCCAAAAAGCTACTTATAAAGTTAGAAACAACCGTCATGGTTTACAACGTCTCCAGACTGCATCAATCAACCCTCATGAGCTCGTTCCCTCAACTGCCTCTAGTCATCAGCCTGAGGTTCTACGTCCTCTTCACTTCGATCAATACCTACATCACAAAATTTATCTAATGAGTTTAAAGCTCAGCAAGATCGTATCAAAACAAAATATGCTTATGTCATGTATGATTATTTCAAAACATGTACATTCTTTACATTTAAGTTCTAGTAGACATGTTGGTTAAAGGAGTAGGAGAATAGACAACATAAACATAACACGTGTCCCTCCGGCCCAACTCTCTGGGATCCGTGAAATTTTAACCGTATCCTAGCCCAGCCCTCTGAGATCCATAGGCTTACGGTGGACGATAACATAACATACGTCATTCCTCTGCCCACAATTTAACCAGTACATTACATAACGTGACATTCCTTATCTTTCTTACATAAAACATTTTACCTAGTTTTCTTGAAAATATGATGCATGAACATACATGACATTTAATATAACATAGACACTTCCTCAAAGATATAAGTAAACAGATCCTCAAACATAAAGTATTAAAACTAAGTCTTTACTACTTGTGCATGTGTCCCATTAACATATACAAACCTAGTACCTTTGTGATGTAGGCAGTAAGAGCCAAACACATGTTATTATAATCTTACGTTTGATCCTTCAGAATTTAAGCAATCCTGATGTTTTTCTTGAACTTTAAAACTTAAACATGTGTATTGAACTCATTAATACATCACAATTTCAATAATCAATTCTATTTACGAAAAATTCAATAAACACTAATCAAAACTCAAATTTCACAACCGATTTTGGTTCAACTTCAAACAGCCGTAACTCATTCAATTTTTATATGTTTTTGACGATTTGAAATGCTATGGAAACTTTATAACGTCTAGTTTAGCATAGAATCATCCATTTATAAAAAGCAAATTGGAAATTATAGCAGAATTTCAAAAACTGAAACTGCTCACCGAAATTTTCAGTTTTTGCACAAAATTTCCAAAAATTCATAACTTAATCGATTTTTATTCGATTTCAATGATTCAACATGTTTTGGAAACCTTAGATATCTACTTTCTAATGGGGCAATCCATTTATCAAAAGCAAACAAATAACTTGGCCGAAAATCTCAAGAACAGAAATTGCTTTGTTTTTCAAAAATATCAAACCTATTTCAAAATTTCTCTTTTATCATGCATAGATTTCCATTCTAATTCATGCAAAACCATTGCATACCATTAAACTAAGTTAGAACATCAAAAAGAAAGAAGAAAACTCAGCCCTAACTCTAAAATTTTCAGAATTCACAATCCATGAAGAAAATTGAAGACAAACTCATTCTAGACAATCTATTTCATGCATAATTTAAGTACTCAACTTTTGCTTACCTTAAACTTTTGAAGAATTGAAGCTATGAAGTTTGTAGAGGGCTTCAATGGAGAGAAGATGGTTGTAATTTGCGCAGAAGAAGAAGAATGGTTAGGGTTGTATATTTTTATAAAGTTTAACTATCATATAATTACCTAATCAGCACATAACTAAGATTTTCTTATCCAAAATATACTTTACATTAATAAAGTATTTGTACATAGCATTTTAGAGACAATTACATGGACAGAAAAATTCGGGTGCCATAGGAATGCTCTTGAATGCTACTCTAGTCTGCTTATCAGAGGCATTTCTCATACCTCAGAGTAGATTTTTTTTTTCTAGAATCATCAATCTCTTCTCGCTTATATGATTAAGCGGGTTGTGTCAAAGCTCTACTGCCCCTTCATCGTCTACCTCGTGGACGATAGAATCTGCAATCTTCGCGTGCATTACATATAAAGATAAACATTTTTCTCCTCTCGCTACAATTAAAGATCTTCTAGTGACCTTCCTTTTTCTATCACGAAAGGTGTTCAAAACTCTTGTTCTTGGCAGGTGAGATTGACAACGTCTCGTCTTTACGTCAATCTTCAAGCGCTCGTCTTTTGAAATGTGAATAAAGGTCTTACACTCAAAGACACACAGATGACTATGAGAGACTTTTTTTTCAAACCACATCCTATTCGGAATCTCGAAACCCAATGAAACATACGGCGTGAGATTCAAAACATGAACCACTATACTCAACAACTGTGACTACGAAATTAAACATTTCACCCTCTTAACAAGTGTCATGTTTATTTTCTCAGCTAAACCATTCAACTGAGGAGTTATCTGAGGTGTCTTTTGATGTTGAATACCCCGCTCTTTTCAATATTCATCAAAAAGACCGTAGTACTCACCATCATTATCTGTCCGGATGCATTTCAGCTTCACACATATTTCTTTTTCAACTCGAGCATGAAACGGCTTGAAGACATTCTAGCACTTGATTTTTTGACTTGAACATATACACTCAAATATTCTTTGAATGATCGTTAATAAAAGTCACAAAGTATGATGCACCACCAAGTACTCTAGTCTTCATCGGAATGCAAACATCAGAGTACACCATGTCAATTATACTTGGTTTCTTCTAGGGAGAAATTATACCTGGTTTCCTCTAGTGAGAAATGCTCTTGAATACTACTCAAGTGCGCTTACCTACCAAACAATGAGTGCACCGCTTTAAAGAGGCATTTCTCATACCTCATAGTAGATTCTTCTTGGCTAGAATCATCAATCTCTTTTCGCTTATAAGACTAAGCGGGTTGTGTCAAAGCTCTACCGCGTCTTCATCGTCCACCGCATGGACAGTGGAATCCGCAACCTTCGAGTGGATCACATAAAAAGATGAACATTTTTCTCCTCTCGCTACAATTAAAGATCCTTTAGTGACCTTCCTTTTTTCATCATGAAAGGTGTTGCAAAATTCTTCTTCTTGGTAGGTGAGATTGACAATGTCTCTGTCGTACATAATAACAGACTTCTTAATGGTCGCGGCTACCTTCTCGCATGTATCACCCTCTCAGGTCTTTTTTTCCTTTTCTTTCGCATTCGGATTTTCCCGAAGAAACTTTTGACAAAATTTTTTGATATGTCTCTTCCTGTCACAATGATAACACTCAAAGCTGGCATATTTTCCCGACTTGCCTTAACTACGGTTTTTGTTGTCTGGACCTTTGCTTTGACGATTCTCTTTGTTTTTTGTGACTAAAACGTCTTATTGTAAAAAAAAAATCCGTTGACTTTCTTCTAATCTCTTCGTTTAGAACACTACTCTTGACTAAATCCTCAGACGAAACACCATCTAGGGCCGAGCTAGGCAACAACATTCTAGATGTCTCCCATAAGTCTGGTAAAGTTCCAAGAATGATTAATCTCTTATTTTCTTCATCAAACTTAATTTTCATTCTAGTCAACTGATTTATAATCTCCTGAAATGTATTCAGGTGATCGGTCATTGATTTTCCGTTCTTGTATTTCAACCCTAGAAGTTGCTTGATCAAATACAACTTGTTCCCAGTTTTCCTAGCTTACAATTGCACAAGTTTTTTCCACGAGCTCTAAGCGTTTTTTTCCTCACTGACATGGTTGAGGACATTATCATCTCCGACTGTCAAATGTAACCGCACACTTGACAATAACACAATTTTTATTCGACATCAGATTTAGTCTGCGGTTTCGCACCAACAAACACAGACAAATAATAATTTTTCATATAGAGAATATTCTCCATCTTCCTTTTCCACACATTATAATTAGAGCTGTTCAACATGACCACTCGACTCGGGTTGCTCTCAATGATTCAAAATCAAATCCCACAAACTATCAAATAAATCTCTTAAATAATTTCTTAATATCTCCAACATAACAGATTTTCTCAAAATCAAATTAAACTTTTAATTTGTGCACTGCTTCACCAATAACAGGACCATGGAGAGCAAACAAATCGGAGCAATCTTGTCGGCTGACTGATCGAAGGTTGTCTGTTGTTCGACAATTTCTTCTTCACAACTGGAGAAGACGAATTGCACTGGCTTCTCTGTACAAGCAAAAACATTAGCAGATCGGAGAACAATCTTCAAAGACATTTATGATCAAAGAAGAAACACTACGTGTGGCAAAGGCAGAGGCAGTTGCAGTGTGAACAGGATGACGATCAGGGTCTCTCTTCTTCGGCATTTGACAGATCGGACTGCTATTGTTTGCAGAGGGGTGGTTTCGACGGCATGGGCTTCTTAATGGAATTGATAGTCTAACCGGTTATGTGCACCTTCTCTTCTCCTCTTCTCCGCGGACGAAGGCGGCGTCTAGGGCTCCTCTGTTCTTCTTCGTGATGAAGAAAGCAAACCAGAATTTTTTTTTTATATTTCCTAATTTCATTTTTTGCAAAAAAAAATCAAATCGCTCATACCTCAGATAAATCAAAAATTTGACTTTCAGAGAATTTTCAACTATGCTCTCATACCAATTATTGAAAAATCAAATGAGAAATTAAAAAAGAAAATAAAAAAATATTGAAATTTATGTAAAAATTTTATGAGAAAAAAAAAATGTGAACAGAAGGGAGAAATCACTAATCAAAATCGATATAATTGAGTTTTGCTAGTCAAGCATCAATAAATAAAAAAATCACGAAATTTTAATATTGATTACGGATCTAACTCGAGCCAAAAAATTGTTTTAATCATAATGGGTCATTGCTTATTATGGATCCAAGTTCACACATGTAGTTCGGATCCCAACACAAAGATGGCTCAAAGTGGAAGGAGAAGATGGACCATTTACTTGCACCCCCGTATCCTTGGTTGCTCCCTCGAAGCCTGAACTCTTCTTCTTCTTCTTCATATTTGGTCATATTGCAATTTGAATTTTTCAGTTCTTAAAAGCTCTATGGTGTCTGACCTTCCATTAGTCTGAGAGATTTTTACCTTAACATGACTATTCATTTCTGTGTGTAGAAAATCAAAGATTCAATGCTAAGGGATTGGAGCTGAGGAAGGTCGTGGAGGTGTGGAGAATGAAATAGCTTCAAATTGCCAACTGATTCCATTTGAGCTTCTTTTTTTTTTTAAAGCTAAGGTTAGCTTTAATCCATTAATTTAAAAGTTAACCATTTTTTAAGTTCGAGATTCAAATTACTAACTGTATTTAGTTAATGGTTTAGATCGTCAAAAATTAAAATTTAGCTTATCGAGATTTAAATGCTTTTAAGGTCGGACTAGTTCGGAAAGAAGAAAATTTCTCTCAAAATTTTTGGTGGAATTGCCTAAGGTAAGCTGTGAGCTTAAGACTAAAGGATGTTTTTTTTTAGTATTTAGAATTAAAATCAGGAGCATAAAAATTGGTATCATCACTATCTAATCCTTAGGTTAACCCAACCCCAAACCTGCAAATTCAGCCCCAACCAGTATAAACTAGCCCAAGCCCACATAACCCAAGCTTCAACAAAATCCGACCTGCTCCTTAAACCTCGATTGAGATCATTTCCTCTTTGTCTGGCGAGATCAGATTGTCACCAACACAGATGCTAGGAGCCATCTTGCCATCCCTAGCCAACAATCTCACGCTTGCCGGTTGCAGAAGCCATCGGCCCACCGAGCACCGCCCCATCTTGTCTCTCCAGGCGTTTACCATTGGCTGTCTTCATTCATGCCTCTTCGATGTAAATAATGTGCTAACATAAAGAGCGAGTGTGTTCGACATTAAATAAGCAATAAAATAATATAAAATTATTTAAAAAAAAAGGGGAATTCCCTTTGTTTATTTATTTTCACTAAAATCGTGTTCTACAAAAAACAGTCACAACCCTATTTCATATATAGCTACGGTATAGCATGTGCATCACTAATGATCCAAGAATCATATTTTATAATAATAAAATTTTATACATACACACATTTTCAAGTCATCTTTTAAATTGATAAATAAAATCAATTATCTCACCTATTTGTATTACCTAACATCTCTATTAAGTTTGATCAATTGGGTCAATATGATTGATATTATGTGTAGGTTTTATATTTCTTTTGATTTAATTTATTGCATTATTTTCACTACACGTGACTACTTTGTTAATCTTGGTTAATGTAATCTTGGTTAATGTCAGGTGAACATTGACTTTAATGTAATTTTAAATTTTTGTTGTGAACCATGCACGATTAGTGTTAGGCTAGGCGATCAGATGTTTTGTGAGGCCCAACTCATTTAAATTAAGACGTCTGTTCTTATCCGCCTCTTAGTTGTGATAGAAATAATTATTAATAATAATAAATATATCTATTTTGTGAATTAATGTTTAATTACTCGACTCTTATTCACAACCTCAAAATACTAATAATAATTTAATGCAAAAATAAAACTTGTTGGTCGAACCAAAGTGCAACGTTTTATCTATTCTAACTTTTTCTAATGCAACCTTCGAATTATCTCTAACTTCTCGTCAATTTTCTCTTGAAATTGTCTCTCAATTTTAGTATCTCTCAAAAGAAATAAAAACATTTTTCTGAATGATTTCATTGCTGACTGACTTTTCAGACGGGCGCTGCAACGCCAAGAGGTTGAGCGTTCGCGGTGACGTCGTACCTTCGGGTTACACATAATTAATCTCTTGCACCCAGTGACTGCCTGGTTGAAGATATGGATATGGGGTGGGTTTAGGTTTCTCTTAGAAAACTTCATTTTGATCCAATCACAATATACCATAAAATAAATCCATCATACAATAAATTGAAATTTTCTATTCTTTGATATAAAAATCCATTTATTACCGTTCAATCTTAGACGTTTAATTATTATATTTAGATAATTATTGGTTTAGTATTTTGGTTCAATTTTTTAATATTCTCGAATAATACAGCATTATAAAATACTTATTTTATGAATTCTGTAATAGAATTGATAGGAGGAGGTGGACATAGAACAGTTTGATCTGAATGTAGTTAATTTTTGTATTTAGATTTTTTTTTTCGTCTTTTTATTAATTATCGAGTGTAATTGATTTTACGCCCACAAATATTGTTTCATTGTTGGGTTTTGGTAGATAGGATTGGTTGGGGTTCCTCTACACCCAAGCAAGATTTGATTCTTTTTTTTTTTTTTTTTTTTAATAAATAAATGAAATAAAAACAAATTTAGTTTACCCTAAACTAAAGAAAAGCAGAACTTTCTGTGCACTTTCCTTGCGGGTTCGTCCAATGCACGTACATCAGCTTTGCCAAGAACTGAAGGAAATTGCAAGATAGGCTAAGCAAAAGAGATAACGATGCATACCCTATTATACCCACCTAGTCATCTCCCCTCGACCAGACTTCCAACTTGTTCTTTATGTTTTTCCACGGCGCTCTTCGTCGTGACCCACGCCAAACCTTTTCTGCCTTGACTTCATTTTCAGAAATTTAGTTTCTGCGTCAGTTTGCGATTTGAAATTTGAGTTTTGTGGGAAGGAAGGTATCGTCATCTTATCTTTTGCGGCGGAAAAGGGCGTTCAATTCCGAGTTTCAAAATTGAAGATTTTGGATCATAAAAAGCTTGAATTTGAAGAAACTGATGATTTGGCTATGCCTTTCTTACAACTTTGTTCACTAATTACTGCGTAATCTTCTAAAAATCTACTGTTTACTGAATAATTGACGTCGAGATTGTTGTTTTCTGAGAATTCAGAACACGATTTCTCCTCCTCCAAGTTAACTTCTTCTCCCCTGACTCCGATCCAATTCTCGTCTCCCTTCCATTCTGGCTCCCCTGAAAACAACGACAATCGTCTGATCCTATCATCGGCAACATCACTGTGATTCTCCAACTCTTCCGATGACCTCCAAATGCTCTGTTCTAAAGTACTCGTCGGAGAGATAGAATAAGATTTTTGACATCGATTTTCGCCGGAGCTGAATTCTTTAAGAAAGGAGTGTCTGAGAAGTTGCGCAGCTGTCCACCTTTTCTTAGGATTCTTCCTCAAGCACTTCTCCAAAAAATCCCTTCCCTGGTCCGATAAAATGCTCGGAACCGCCGGCGACTCGCCGGAATATCCAACTCGGTACAGAACTGATAATGGGCTGTCTTTAATACAAGGCCACGGCAAACCTCCGGTGGCCATTTCTATTAATATACATCCGAGACCCCAGATGTCACTTTCCCACCCCTGCCCCTCCCCCCGCACCACCTCCGGCGCCATGAACATAGGTGTTCCGCCTCGCACAGCCGCCTCCTCCGCCCGCTTTGAGGAGCCAAAATCTGCAATTTTCGCCCCATCATCACAAATCAAGATATTTCGACTCTTGATGTCGCAATGCACCAAGCATTGTGAGTGTAAATACTCCAGCCCCTGCAATATTTGCCAAGTGAAAAATCCGATCTTAGACTCGTTCAGTACATCACCTCGCCGGTGAATTTCATCGGTGAGCGTTCCCTCCGGCGCCAACTCCATAAACAGATTGTAAAAAAACTTTCCGTTCTCCGTAGTAACATCCCACCCTCGGTACCCAACCACTCTGGGATGTCTCAAAGAAGATAGAATTTCCTGCTCCGTTTGTAAGAATTGGGAAACACCCAGCTCTGCCGTTTTCACCGCAAAAACTTGACCCGTCCGGCGAGAGGTGGCAAGAGAGACGGTGGCCGATGAGCCCTGGCCAATGACTTTGCCTCTAGTCCATTCCATTTTTTCTGATGTGTCAAAACAGAAGCAGATTTTTCATCTTATATAGTAATTCACAAGACAACGTTGGGAGATCAGGGCAAGCCTCCACGTGTCCGAATATAGGTGGGGTAGGCATTTGAATTGCGCTCTACGGCTGGTCCAAACGACATGTAGGCACGTGTACTGAATATGGTGGACAAGGTGGGAGGGTGGAGTTGGATTGGATAACCAATAACTAGATTCTATGTTTTGTAATAATAGCTCAGAATTTGATAAAGGTCAAAACTTTGGTTAAAATAAAGATCCAGGGTTTGATTTATTTGGTCAATAATGAGAAGAAGACTGGATTATTCGGGTAAATATGCTTAAAATTGCAACGTATTGAAACAAGAAATCATGATTAGCACCCTAAGCAAAGATTAGATCTTCATTAAGAGGTCTTAGTTTTGGCAAGGAAGCAAGGAGAAGAAGATAGGGTTGGGTTGGGTTGGGTTGGAAGCCGTAGTTGAAATTCAAGGGAGGAATATTCTCTACAGTTATACCTTCCAATTAGTTGGGTTTGTTGGACCAATTAAATGCTTCCTTAATCCTTGATAATGCTAATTAACTATCCACATCATTGATTAGATCTTTTCTTTTGCTCACGTGGGTCTCCACGTGTCCCCTTGAAAGTGGAAACCGAATACGAAACTCCCTACTTGTTGTCATTGTTAAAGGTAAAGGTGGGAGGAGTTGGCCACTTTCTTTTTCAGCTAATATGATTATATACTTTGCTTAAATCGTTGTCGTCAGAGATCACCATCTTACGTGTCGTCGTGTGGTTGCACACTATTTATTTCCCCCGTTGACCACTCTCATTTTTCAAAACTTAGATGGGTTTGTGGGTCATGGCGCCATTTTTCAAAACTCGGTGAGCTTAGTTAGCAGTGGAAGATTCATGAGCATCAGAAACTAGAGCACACATGCCAAGTAGCGTTATTATATTTACACAGATGGATATCCAATAAGTCATCGTTTCACCGAGTTTTATAAGTTGAAAAGACAGGGAAACACGCCCTAGAGATGGACGGATATGGGTAGAGAGAAAGCTGAGAAACTCACGCTTAGGCTGCTTCGGCGAATCCGACCCTCATATTCCCATAGTCGAATACCGTGTGATAACGACCCATGAAAATGTCTCCTAAAATCCTGCAAATAGCTGAGTCATTAGGGATCTATCTCTTCAATCAACCAATTAAAACTCGCCACAGTTTCATAAAAATGTTTCAAACTTGCATATCAAGTACCAGAGAGGTCCGCGAGGTGGAGCCACATCCAAGGCAATGAATCCACTGATGCATTGAGCTGCACCTCCCTCCCCGATTTTAAGAACATACTGCACCCGGCCAGATTTAGTCAGTGCAAATTTTGTATTGATCTAGCTTTACATGATATAGATATTGCTCAAAATAAACTCTAAAAGAATTTCATCCCTAGATGATGTTATTCGCACCTGCTCGGGTGTAAGTTCAAACACTTTACCCCCAACTGTAAATGCGACATTTGGCATGGACGATAGACTACTACAATCAACTGCAGATTCTCCGTTCGGACTTGGGAGACGGTCACAGAGCTGTTAGCATAAATTGAGGATATGAGATCATTTAGGGGCCACAAGCTCACAAGATAAACAAAATTACTAAACCTGATTGGCATAATTCAAGATCTGATCTTCTGTCTCGTTCTGTTTAAGTTGATTTCCTATCCACACCACTGCCATTTCACAAGCTGAACACATCGTATCAGAGATGTCTGTGTTCACGTCCACCACACTCTCGATGCCCATGCTGTAGGGACAAGGCAATAATTAAAATAAGATGATAGTATAAGTTCTATCAGCAACTCAAGTTGCATACTACAGTTGTGAACAAAAATAAAAGAAATCTGGATCACTAAACGCTAGCTTGAACTAACCTCACACCGCGAGTCCCATCAAACGTACATAGACCAATTTGAGAGCAGATCTTTTTAGGCTGTGCCTGCAAATCATCAGCAAATGCAAGGATAGGCTCATACCAAAGTCAAAAACGCCACCGGAATTCATTATGATACAAACTTGAAGCAATTGAGATTATATACCTCAGCAGTTAACATATCGAGTATGGTTTTCCCATACTGTTCCACCACCGTCTTGCATTGTTGACTTACTACTCCAGAGGCGCCAATGGCATGATTGATTTGAGTAATTATGGTCTGTCAAATGAGTTGTTATTTACTTCTATCAACCATACATCACCAATCATAAATAGAGACATAAAAGAGACATTCCCTTCTAGAAACTGTCAACAACGCAACTGAAAAACCAATATTCCCATTGGGGAGAAATCACTAGTGAACAAACAAAAAAAGGCACTATGCATATCAAAGTGACATAAAATAATAATAAATAAAAGCTACTCGATGCCATCAAATTGAGATCGCTGATAGAAAATAAAATTGGAAGTCCACATGCACATAAAACATAGACTTGACTAAGATATTCAAAATGGTCATATCCAAGGGAGGCAAATAGTATAAGAGAAGTTGTCAAACCGTTGGACCAGCCAACAAAGACGTTCCAGAGTCGGCAATTGCTGAACAACCATTAGCACAATATCCTGAACAGCAATTTGTTTAGTATCAGCCAGATATCAAACAAGAGTGTCCACAATCAGCAGATAAAAGTGTCTTCTTAGATTAAGAAAAAAATAACAAATACCAGTTGTTGCACCACCAATTAGCACATCCCCCATGTGAAACTGAAAATAAAATATAATTAATGAATCTAGGATCAAAAGAGATGATAAATAGGAAACCCACAACAGATGAAATATGTATCCTACCTGCCAATAGCCCTTCTGGGTCACAGGAACAAAGGTGTGCTCACCCTTAAAATGATTAGAATCAACTCCTCCAAACACTATCTCACCTCCTTCTTCCCCTTCAACATTGCGGTTTAACCAAAATGAGAAAATGGGTTCACCAACAAGACCTTGACTAACCATGTTGTACCACACAGGAACAGCATTGCCAACAGAGATCTCTTGAAATCCAAGACCAAGGATACCATCAAACTTAGCTGCCAAGAAAGTTATGCCTGGCTCTTTGGTAGCTTCAATAAAATTCTAATAACAGGTAAAAAAAATAATGGCAAATTCTAAGTATTATTCTCAACTTTAGATAATAGAAGGAAATGTATATGTCCCCAATAATAACCTGATCCTTGACACGCAGATCGCCTACTTTAACATGATCCTGGCTAAAGAAACCTGAGATTGATCCAGTTCCATAATGAATGTCCGCAGATTTTCCTACATGATAAGAAAAACAAAACATTATCAGCACCAATTTTTGTTTTGGAAAGTTTAATCCTTTTTTCCCATCACTTTCAACTCTCACTGCACGACCTCTTATCATAGACAACACTATATCACCATTATGAAAAATTGAATCAGTGAAAAACAAAAAACAGGCATACCATTCTTTTTGTATGTACTTGATTGGCCAGACTTATACTTGGAGTGGAAGAAGCAAGCAACCTAGATTTAAAGTCAATCGTATAAATGTATTTAAAATTACCAATTTCACAAAATAAAAGAACGAGAGACAATAAAAATCTAAAATACTCACAGAAAAATAACATTTTGAGGAGGGCACCCAGAGATTAGAACTTCCAGTGTCGAATACAACCGTGAACTTCTGGGAAGGTGTACCAACACCAATTTCACCAAAGTACTGGGCATCCATGTAGTTCTTAAGCGCTACAATATCAGTGTCTGCAGATTCTCCAATGTTACCTCGAAGATGATACTTGCGGGAAGGATTTCCCAATGCTTGCTGCTCCTTAGACGCTGCAAGCCTTTCAGTTAGGTCCAATTTTTTCTTTTTCAATCCAATTCTTGTCAACCCCTTCGTTGGCATTCCATGCACCGTCAGCGACAACATTAGCAACAAAAGCAAAGCCACCAAACTGGCTCGAGCTTGTGCGCCCATTTTCACTATTGCAAAACCGATTATCAAAACTATTTTCATTGACAATCGACAGAAGTTTGCCAAATGCTCAGGTAAACTATAATACGTGAAGTTTCTAGCCGTAAGCGATTCTAAATATAAACCAGCTATTCTCCTTTTAAACCAACAATTTAAAAAAAAACATACAACATTTCGCTTAAGATGAGACACGATGCGAGGAAAAAAGTGAACACAGGCAAAGAACATGGCCACTAATTTCTCTAGCATCTATTAATTTGATTGGAAAACCGAAACCCCAATAGCGTCTTAAACAATTCATATTTTTCTCCTATCTAAAGAAATCCGCTGCATAATCTAGTACGTCCTCGCTCGTAATTCATCTCCCCCGACATATTTTCCGAAACGGAGACTACGAAGTTTCATTTATAAAAGATAACAGCATATGTGAGCCAAAATCAATTTCAAAATTCATAGAAATTCATAATTGAAGGAATCTGAAAAAAAAATTCTTACAATTTCTGATTATCGAGGGGAAGAGACAGTGGTGGGATGGGAGGAAGATAGGAAAAAACGAACGAGGAGGATGTGGTAAAGTCAGGAGACGATGAGGGAGAAAGATTGTCTGTTTCGACGACCATCTACTCTTACCATTCACACCGTTGATGGAAGTTCAGATTTTTATATCCAACGGCTGTAAGAAATGCCTACCAAGTTTCTTTCTCTTATTGCTCTACTTTTAAGAGTGCAACTGTTTCAATTATATTGTATACTTTTCGGGTAGTTCAAGCTCAACAACCAGTCCAAAGTCCACCCTCCGGACAAAGTAACCGCCGAAAGTTGATTCTGACCCTGGGATCACCTCCAACAATGGCCCAATGGGACCCAATATAGTTTTAAGCCCAAAGAAACCACGTGGGACTAGGAATAACGCCTACGACTAGGTGGGCTTAGGTTTAAGGTTTATGTTTGTGATCGTAAGAAAGAAACAAACTAAAGTTTTGACTGCTAAGTCGTCGCCTTGGGGTCAACTTGTTATGATATAGTAAAAGAGATTCTTTCTTGAGAGTTCGTGCAACTTCCGTGTTTATGGAAAGATCAACAGAAAAGAAAACAAATAATAATATCGAGATTTACGTAAAAAATTATATCGAAAAAAATTATAGACAAAAGATAAAATTTATTATGAAGAAAACGAATTACTAAGAGAATAGTAAATCTAATATAGATTATAGACCAATGCACAATTGCGACACAATTTATGCTTCTATGGCCCATAATATGTAACCACACTTCAAAATTTTTTATCTCTTTTTATTATCATAGACTTTAACTAGTTGATATTTTCATTGAGCGGCCAGTTAATGTCGCCCGAACTGGTCATGGTTTAATGCATGTGACTCGACCCATCGACTTTGTCTGATGGGCAACTGTCCAACTCGAATGCTCGTGGGCCAAATCTATGACCTTTTTTGGAGGGGGGGTGATCGTGGCGATATTCGTATTGCCAAAGCTAGCTAGGCCTAAAAAAAACATCTCACCAGTTGGCTCGACCATCCTCTAAGCTTTTGCCTTACAAATTTGATAGATTGTTCACAATATTTAGTGTATGACACCGATCAGATTAACAAAGTGTATCCAAAATCACATTAGGCAAATATGAAAAACTACAAAAAACTAAAAACATCTTAAAACTGCACCTAAGATGAACAAAGAGTAAAAGGCTAAAAACCAATTTGTACCCCAAAGTATGAGGTTAATTTGAAATATCCCTTCAATTAAAAATCGTAACAACAAAAACCTTGAATTATCTAAAATGTAACAAATCAAACCATAGCAGGTGACTGATCACCCCTTGTTCTGAATTTACGAGGCTAATAGAGGGCTAATCATTTTGTGTTCTGTCTAATGCTTACGTTGCACTGGACGTATTGGGTCGGAGGGGTCGATGTGGGTAATGGAGAGCCCTCGTCCAATGTGCACTGCACATGATTCAAGAACATAGGGTCTCTGTCCTGCAGCGGCCTTCAATTCCCTGCCTCCCCATTTTATAGAGGAGTTTGGAATGAGGGGACACCGTCCCAAAATGGCCTCCCAATCCCAAGCACAATGTTTAAGAACGGGGGGTCGTTTTGGGGCGATAACCTCATGTTCTCACCCCCCTAAAATGTGAGGGTGAGAATGGGGGGTCACCACCCCGAAACAACCCCTTGTTCTTAAACATTGTGCTAGGGAATGCAAGGCCGCTTCGGGACAGTAACCCCCTATTCTCACCCCTAATTTTGAGAACAAGAAGTTATTTTCTCAAAACGGGTGGCCGATCCCTAGAGTATATAAAAAATCAGCCCACCTTCCTTCCCCATTGCTGAAAATTTTGATTTTCTCTCAACCACCACTACGATTCCAACACAAAATATGACCATTTCATGCCCCTACCGTGTTAATTTCTCCATCTCTAATAATTTCCTTCAAATATCATCAAAAAAATTTTACAAATCTGAAACCTAAATCGTGAAAATCTTCAAATCCCGATTCAACCTAAGTTGTCAAATTCCCCTTAAATGTCTCTCAAATTAAACAAAAGGCTGATATGTCACAAGGAGGTCCGTCACGAGGTGGCCCGACCAAATGTGTTCCACCAAATTGCTCATCGATGGCACAAGGAGAATCATTTCAAAGATGTCTGACAAATTGGTCACCGTCATCACAAGGTGTTCCGAGTCAAGCGCGGAGACCGCCAATTGGGTATTTTTATAATGAATGTCAAAATCAGATGTATCAAGAATAGATTAAGGGGAATATGTCAAACGTCTCAATTATTCCTTCAAAAACCATCAACTTTAGAGGTTAAGAGTCATTGGATATCAAAGAGATATTCGACATAATCGCTCTACATAGAATGCACAGATTGAGGGGCGATAGCTGTGATAAAATTATTCGCTTGTTTTATACGAACTTGACCTCTACCCAGAGGGCAAGATTTTTGAAGACATACATCATCAATATAGAGATTGTTATATCTCAACAAATGGTTAATGAATTGCTCGGATTTGTCAGAGAAAGGAATAAGGTGGAAAGATACTACCATGCTTCCCGAGATTGTGATTTTTTCAGATCGGCTGAGGGACTTGATTTCCTTAGGGAAATTCATCGAAATGCCAACATCAGAGAGTTCGTGAAGCCAAAATTTAGGAATTTGAACGTCAGAGCTCGGGTTATTCACAATCTGATAACCTAGATTATTCTATCTTGAGAACGATATGGACATCTCGTGATCTGCATAGATCTCTATATGATGGAGAAACTGTACAACGGGTTGATGTTCGACCTTGACTTCATGATTTTAGTCACATGCATAAGATCGGTCAAACATGCAATAAGAATCTGTTGTAGGAGATGTTGATTAAAAAGATGTCGAGCGAGTTTGAGTTTAGCTACCGATTGGAGTATAGATGAGAGCACAAAGATCCAGTGATATAGGCCTCATTTGATTCGGATGGGCTTAGTTGAAGTCAACGTGACTTGGGTGTTCAAAGGAGATTAGGGGGCCTCCACCTCTGCAGATGTTCCTATAAAGGAGGCCACCCCGAGGTCATTGTCCCCCCTGACAGCTAGTAGATAGAACATGATGGAGCAGAGACTACAATTTCTTCTAGACAGAGTCAAAGAACTCACCGTCACAGAGAACTGAGGAAAATCCTCATGGATTGGGTGGAGCGAGATGACGACAATATCCCACCGTAGTTTAGTTTATATTTTGTATTTCATTTTATGTACTTTACTTTATGATTGTACTTTATTTTATGTTTGTCATTTACTTTGTGTTATGTGGTGTATATTTGTACTTTACTTTATGATTGTAATTTAATGGAACTTAATTATCTGGAACTAACTGTTGGTTATAAAATTGTGATTTGAATATGCAGTAATTATTTAAAGATAGCTATGAAGAAGTCATAAAATAAAGAAAACTCTATCTGTTTTTATAACTTTATCTTATTAAATTACACATTACAATAAACACATACATTACACAGTATAATAAATACATAAATTACATCATGAATATTCATACATTTCTATCTCTACTGTGTGTAGAATATTTCTGTACATAATAAAACTATATTAGAAAATAATACAAGTGTGTTTATTAGCGAAATGTAATGACCCCGAAGATCTTGCCAATTTTCGAAGCGTTCATGAACTTGTAACCTTATAAAGAGACCAATAAAAAAAAACTTTTAGATAAACTTTAAAAAACCCTTGAAATCATTTAAAACGCGTAGTAGAAGACCTTTTGTTTTAGTAAACAACCTTTCATTTAAATCGTTGTTTAAAAGTTTAAATAAGGAAAATATATATTTCTTTTTTTTTTTTTTTTTTTTTAATAATGAGGGCCGATCTATCTGCTCACCTGAGCCGATCGGTTGCCACCAGTTCTTGTCGCCACCAGAACTGCTCACAAGGGGGAGGTGATCAGTCAGCTTTCCTAGTCTACCGATCGGCAACCTCTCGAACCCCGATTGCCGTCTCGACATTTTAGGGTCAATCGATCGGCTGTCTTGGCCAATCGATCGGCGCCCCTACTGTTTTTTTCTCTTTTTTTTTTCCAACAAAACATCACATTTTATACCGAATCCAAACCCTTCAAAACTCAACATTTATATTCAAAAATATCCACTTTCATATCAAAATACTCTTATACATCAAAACATGATTTATAAAACATTAGAACTCATACGTTTGTAATCTAAAACCAAAAACCTAAACATACTAGCTCAAAGGTCAAAATCGTCCCAACAATCCCATGATCACCACCGTGGATGCCCTCCTCAACTGATTTCGCTATTCTTAAGCTGGTTCGTGAAATTCATCAGCTACCTCTTCACCTACATCATAAAATTTAACTATAAGTCTAATATTCAATAAGTATGCTTAAATGAATTTAAAACTCTTTTGTTAAAATCTCCTAACATATACAGTTTCTACACTTTCATTCGTTTTGTTATCATTTTTCTAGAAAGAATCTAGCTCCTCTCCAAAGCTACGATCTAAATGATGATGAATGAGGGATCAACTCCTTCAAAGTTAACTTGGAGAGTTCTAACTCCACCAAAGTTACAATCCTTATAACGATGGAGGGCGGATTAGTTTCTCCAAAGCTGACATTGGGGAAAAATAGACCCTAATCAAGACTATGACCAAAGTGCCGATGAAGGTGCGATCAATTTCCCCCAAAGCTAAGACCTAAATGCCGACGGAGGTGCAGTCAATTCCTCCAAAGCTAAGATTCCCACAGTCAATGAAGGGTGAATCACTTCTTTCAAAGCATACATGTTCTGTTTCATTTTGAATCATGTCATACTGTTTCATTCATTTCATTTCGTATCGTCTCATAAAATTCACGCACAAATTTATTTTCGTAACTTTTTTAAAACATGATGCATGAGCATAATACATATAGCATAACCCTAGCATTTTGTAATGTAGATCCGAAATGGACAAAGCACATGCAAAGCATACTTACCTCGAGTCCTTAGTAATTTAATGCAACTTGTTAAATTCTTTTTTGTAACTTGAAAACCTAAACCACATCAACTCTAAAATCACTATCCTCATTTATAACAACCTTTGATTATAACTATAACCAATCCAACATATTGAAACAAATATCAAAATCCATCCAAAACAATCACCTAAAACTCTCTAGCTCAAGGTAGGCATCCAAAAACCACAAAGGGAACCAATTTCAAACCAACAATTCAACTTGAACATAAAACCCAAATTTTGACCTATAATTTGAGTCAACTTCAAAATTTCATAATTTTTGATCTACTTATCCAAATGCATTAATTCCAAAGCCAAAAGATCACCCAAAGAGTCTAATATGACATACCAATTCCATTTAGCAATTGGAAATCAATAGCTTAATCCCAAAATCTCAAAATCAAAGCATGCCCCAAATTTCAGTTTTTGCACAATTTAACAACCATACCAACCATCCATCAATCCATAACCTTTTCATTTTCAATCACACTTAAAACCTAACATCAACAATTAAGCCAATTCATGCTCCAATCCAAAGCTTAAACACTCATCAACAGACTCAACCAAACCATACTCCAATCTCATAAATCCTATAGCAAAACAACATATATTCCATCCATAACCAATAAAATACCTAAATCCTTCAAAGCCTAACTCTTACCTTGATAATCTTGAAGAGTAGCTAGAGGAGAAGAGGAGGAAGGAGGAGCTTGGCGTGGAGAGGCTGCTGTGAGAGAGAAATGAAGAAAACGTGATGGGGAGGAAGAGAGAAGAGAAGGGTTGCTGGTGCTTGGTTGAAGGAGAAGAAGGGAGTACGTGAGGGAGAGGAAGGGAATGAGGTTTGTGGGGGTGTTAGGCTGCAGAGGAGGGAAGCGTCTTCAGGAAGCTTGGATTCCAAAACTCTAAAATTCTAGTTAGTTAAATTTTTCAAATCTAATTACAATTTTATATCTTACCTATTTTAAATATCCCTTTTTAATTATCCTCTAAATCCTCAAATTTTGACTTCTCTACTTCTTTTACTTTCGTTTGGTAAATTTCTAAGATCTCATGCAAATTCTATGCACATAACTAAAATATTCGATAAAATTTCTGGATGTTGCTCAAAATGTGTTACAATGTACATGTGTCCCGTCAAATGTATGAAAACTTATAAATGTATGTTGTGAGGCAGAAGCGTAAGTAGCGGCTGAAGTGGATCCCCTGTCAGGACAAGTGTCACTATTATTCCCATGATGCCGACATATATCATACAACATCATTGAGTTCTTCCTGGTAATTGTCGAACTTAGCAGCTCATCGACATCTCGCACTATTTTCTTCTTCAACCTATTAAGTTGGCGCTTTTTATGGACAGAAAGATTTGCTTCATATTTTGTACGAACGACCATATATGTTGGCTATTAATGAGATAAATAAAATGTAAGCACATGTAGCGATAAGTTCTCAAGTGATAGTATTGATTAACGTAATTTTTCGGTGCTAATATCATGAAATGAATGAAGGGAATTGAATGAACACACGAGATTCCAGTAAGCTCTCACCTGTAACAGTTGCACACTTATGTATTCACGTCGACAACTTATTGTTTGTTACCGTTGTTGACCTCAAATCGTCAGTTCCCGCAAATATAGCACTCCAATTTTGAGCTGCATGTTCTATAGTTTCACAAGTTTTTTTATTATCTGGGGATACAAGACGTCTGTTGAGGAGGCCAACTTATTATATTTTTTTTTACTATCCTAGTTATTAAGTACTTTCGGATCATGTCAAATATGGTCAAAATCGGTTTGTCCCTGACAAGTAATAGAACTGCATTGAATGACTCACATAAATTATTTAATTACAATTCACACTTGAGAATAAAAAAAAATACATGACTAGCCCAATATTTAGGGTTAAATATGCGTGGGTATCTGGATTAATCTGATGTAAGTTTTTCATTTCTATCTTAAAATGAATTGTTGCAATTGTCCTAACTGCATTCCCCATTGCATCTCTGTATATTCTATCCCGAAATTAATTTTTGAAATTTACGTACATATGCCGAAGGCAGTAATTTCTACTATACAGCAGACAATAACCTCTGGTATTTGAAAAAACAACAAAGTAAATATAAAACAATATAACTACCACAATGCATCAATATTTGAAAGAACAATTGAAAATGCATTATACGTTTTTTCGATTCAAAACAAATATTCATCCTTATCCCGATTCAATCTGTAAGTTTTCCTTTAATAATTTCAAAAACCACATTCATGAGTTCATACACTCTGCTTCTACATTGGCAACAACAATAAAATATATTTCATTGTAGTCATCAATATTGACGGCTGTCAGTAGTTGACCGGAACACAATCCCTTTAGATTACAATCATCCAAACAGATAATAGGTGTATCACACTGCAACAAATTCTTGCAAGTAACTATACACACATACATTATTTCGAATACTCATGACTCATTTCGACAGAGTCACTAAGTAAGCCCATAGCCCCAATGTACTACCTGGATTTGATTTACGTATTTCTTTTGCGCACGTCCACAATAACTTATATTGTTCGTCGTTCTTTCCTTCATTAAGTTTTTGTGTTTCCCTTATTGATCTTTTGTCAAGACTTGATGTAATATTGACATTCAAATCCTTTCAAACTGTCTCGATAAGGGAAGGAATTTCCTACGTATGTTGACTTTTAAACTTATTCAATTAATAATTTGCCACTCATTTTACACTAGCGTATCGATTCTTAATTTTCTTTGAACAGTTGTGAAAATAGTTGAAACTCTTTATTTAAAACGTAAGCTCATTTTGCATCTTTGAACTATACAGTTGCCCATCACATTTATTTTCACACATTGTCGTCAGTCGCCGAGATACACTTTTAATGAATTTGATTTCATAACTATTATTCAAAGCATATTCTACTATTTCTTTTCTAATTATCTTTAAAAAACTATATTTTTTCCTATATAAAATTTCATTGAAATTTCTTTAATTACCAGTATGTTTTCTACCTCATCATCATCCATGTCGACTTGTGTTTGAAGCACATTGTCTAGAGTTTTCGACGTCAATTGTACCTCTATTTCTTTATTAACTTCTAGGTGATCGAATACCCAAACATTATCATATATAGAAGTGGAGTACGAATACCAGTCCATATTAACATCACAAGTTGTTATCTCGTTTAAATCAATCGATCTACTCGAATTAAAATCCATCAATGTTGCTAATATAAAATAAAATCCGTCTGAGCAAGAAAATGAAGAGTTTTTAGGATTTTTTCCAGCTAAGATGTGAGAATAGAGGGTCATTTCCTTGTATAGTGTCAAAAATCAGCCCCCGTTACTAAGAACGGCTATTTGTTCTCAGGCAAAATAATTGATAATGGGAGGCTATTTGGGGCAGCCACTCCTCATTCTCACTCTTATAAAAAAAAATAAGGCCAACAACTAGGGTCCATTTCAGGGTGGTAACCCTCCATTACTGAACACTTTCTAAAATGTAGAGGTAGGAAACATGGGTCATTTTCGAGCAGTGATCCCTCGTTCCCGACTACCTTGTAAAATAGAGAGACAGGAAACGAGGGGTCATTGCGGGGTGGATACTCTCCGTTTTTGAGTCACGTGCTGTACATATTAAATAGGAGTCTCTGTCCCCGACATCAACTCTCGACTCAATACATCTAATGTCACATAATCATTGGACATAATGGGAGGTAATCGACCACCTCTCGAGATTTGATTTATTACATTTTAGATAGTTTAATATTTTAATTGATACAATTTTTAGTTTAACAGGTATACTTTGGGTAATAAATTGATTTTTACCCAAAGTAAAATGAAAAGAAGTCTCAGTCTGTATCAATGTCAACTCTTCTAAACAGTTTTCTTGACTTGACCACCCTAAACCCTAAAGGCGCACGTAAGACAAAGCCTAGTAAATACTAAATGCCAAAGAGAAGTCTCTGACTCTTTGTCAACTACTATGACATGGTTTCCTTGACTTCCAGACACTTGACACGCAACTTCTTCAAAGAATTAAGCCTTTTCTTTTGTTATCTTCCTTCTCTCCCTCCCATGGTATCTTCCTCGTCTTACCCTCTGTTTCTTTTATTCTGAGGCTGGTCTGGTCTACCCAGTCAATGAACAAAATAAGGAGAAACACCTTTTCCAGATCCTTACAAAGAGTAAAAACTGATCCAGAAATATAATACTGGCATATAATTGGAAGTAGGTACACGTATTATTCTGATGTCAAAATGGAAAATTCTATGGTGATTAAACGCGACAGCCCCAAAATAAAAAATGAACATGTATGTTTACGTGCTTCGTTAATTTCCACAGAAAAGATGAAAACTTTGCAGAAGACATTAACACCCTCTCACTTCAATTTCCTGAGAAACTCGAACTGCTGATTTTATTACTACTGTTACTGTTATTCATGTCGCTGTTTTTGACTGACTGAGCACCTTCAATAATAGAAGTGATTGCTGCGACTAGCGCTCCCGTGAAGTTTGGATCTGCAGCAATGGCAGCGCTGAGGGTGTCAGCCGTCCCACCTTGCTGACCCACCTGGCCGCCGCTCTCTTGCGACATTTGAAGCCCGGAGAACTTAGACTGGTTGTACAACACCTGGCTTAAGATTTGAGGGAGGAAGGAGGTTGAGGAATTGGGAGATGGGTTAGGAAAAGGGATTTGAAATGGGCTTTGTGGCCTTTGGAATTGTAAAGGGTTGATGGGTGTTTTAGTGAGGTCTAGCGTAACAGTGGGAAACGGGGCGGAGGCTGAGATTGTAGCCATGTTTGAGGAGCCTAGGAGGAGAGTTTCTGGCAGAAAACTTGGGTTCATCAGACTATGATCGGCACTCGACGTCGATCCCGATAGTAGCATTCTCGCCGCAGATGATGTCGTTGAGGCCATCGCCATCGCCGCCGGCGGTAATGGATGGTTGTGATTTCCTTCGTAAGTTGTTATCAGAATCGTCCGATCTTCTGCACACCTTTGCACCTGGAATCAAGAAAACCGAGATTCGATTAAGCTTCTGCAAGTAAAACATTATCGTAGAAAAATAAATAAAAATCTGTTCTTGGAAATGAAAATTTAAGAGTGATTAACTTGTTTTCGAACCGGACAGCCGGCGGCCATTGTACACCGATAATAAGCTCGAGGACATGGGTTTCCCTTCGCCATTTTCTGCCCGTATTTCCTCCATTGACACCCATCTGTGATCTATAAAATCAACAGAAACCCCATTTTTAAAACTGAATATCTAACACTCAATGAAATCAAACGAACTGCAGACCCACCATAGGCTCCTCAGATCGAGCTCTAACAGAAACTCGAGCCTTTCTCATGTTTGCCTCCCTTTGATCAACGTCTTTACCAGGATTAAATCTCGAAATCTTGCTTCCTCCCCGTTCTTGAGAAACTGGATCAGGACTATTCTCCTTCTCTCTCTCTCTCTCAATCGCTGGACCCTCCGATGCAAATTCGACGTTATTTCTCTGTGATCCTGATTGGCAGTCATTCGCTTCTGATGAGGACAGAGACGGCTCATCGGCATCGGCATTAGTAGGCAGACCAAGATCCATGAATTGCCTCGGAACCAGTGCTCCGCCATTTCCACTACGTTTATCAATTTCCTCAGTTTTTTTATCCTGCATTAAATTGACCAAGTGCATCTGCAACGCCTGGTTATTGCTGCTTACTTGATTGAGCATATCTCTTAAACGTCGATTCTCCATGTTCACCCTCTCTATCTCAGCCTGCAAAACCACTACCAACTGAAAAGGAACAAATAAATCCATACTGATCAAAATAAATCATAGAAGATTCGGACTAAAAAATTTCGTTACATACGTCATTTTTAGATCTCTTATCTTCTGCGATAGGAGATACCCCGTCGTCCACCATGGATTGATCGCTACTGGTATTAGTGGTTAGAAGATGCAAACCAGTCTACAAAGAAAGAAAAGAGTTTCCAAACAAAATTTAGAAAAATAACAAAACACCAAAAAAAAAAATCGGAGAATCTGAGATGGAGGGTCACCAACGTTAACGTTGACCTCCAACTCAGTGCGCCGGATATCTGAGCATTTATTATCGTCGGTGTCAAAGGAGGAATCAGGGTGTTTGTCATCAGCGAAGAAGTTCATCTCGTCCACGATCATCCGTTTATCGTGGGACGACGGGGGAGGGAAGTTCATGGTGGGAGAAGGAGAGGATTGAACGGGTGGGGGGTTCGAAGTTTTTGATGCAGTGATGTTGTGAGAGTGAGTTGAGACGAGTAGGTTGGTGGGGAAAGAAGACAAATGGGTCTTATGAATCAATGGAGACTCCACTTCCTTTGGCCATAAATCCAAGAAAAAGATTAGAGAGAGTGAGAGTCTTTGAAACGGTGCTAAGAAGTCGGCCATAAAAATGGAGGAAGAGTGGGGGAGAGTTTGAGAATGTAAAAGAAGACCAAAGTGTGGAAGCGATATTTGGGTAGTTTAGTTTAATATGAGGTAATTATGTATTTAAATCTTCAACAGTTGCTGTAATATCTTGTCATTTAAATTTCGTCAATTTCAATCTTTTAATTTAAAACTATAATCAATTTCCTAGCTCGAATTTCAGAGAGAGAGAGATAGGGACTGAAATGACACAAAAATTAAAGATAAAATAACAAAAGTTTTAAATTGGTAGCAATTTTAAACCCAATTTTTGGCTAAATTTAAAATACCAAATATTGGTAGGAGGTACCCAAAATACTAGATTAAATTGATAATTACTTTTTTTTTAATTATATAATGCTGGTGACATAATTTTATTTTAACATATACCAACAAATTTTTTTTTAATTATGTAAATTTTGTTATTATTATATTAGTTATTGAATATCGTATTGTCATTTAGTATACCTAACATTATCATGTTATTTATAATAATAACCCTAAAATTATGGGATCATGGACAATCTAATCCTACAACTATAGTTGAATATAAATCAACAGTTAAACTATCTCCAGAGAACAAGCAATCATTATTGTCATGTTCTGTTAAATTTACTTGTGTCGCGTGCATTTTAAATAAGAGACACTGCGTTTAAGCGATGACAACTACTGCAGTTTACCTCGTTTAGGCTGCGATCGCCTACGCTTAGAGGGGTTTTAATTTTTCATTATTACGTCCTGTCGTCGGCACTTAAATTCGAGCAACTACGAGTGAATTTAACTGAACATAACAATAATTGTTGATTTGTTCCTTAAAAATTATTTAAGAGTTGATTCATAATCAAATATAATTTAAGGGTTAATTATTTCTCACCTCACAAGATAAGGGCTTTTTCAGAATAAACCCTTATTCATTTTATTAGAATAATATTTATATGATTTATTTTTATAATTGGAAGTGTTGTTTATACAAAATTAATTATATTAATAAATAAGAGGTCGAACTTTTTCTTTACTCTATTGAATAATAGGTATCGCTTTCATGTTTTTCAAACAATTATTTTATCTTTGATTATTTGGAAAAAATAAATAATATATAAACTTTAATCTTTATGGAAACCTTAATAAATCTATTTCATGAACTAATATGTCATACTCTATTAAGTTTTTTTTTTATTAATAGAATATTTTATATTAAATTTATTTATTTATTTATTTTTAACAATGGGGATTATATTGATGTTTTTAATTAGATTTTCTGTTTGAAAAAAATCACAAAAGGTTTCCTCTTTTCGATTAGGTGTGGGACCTAGCTTAGGTGGCAAGAAGTGGGTATTCGTCAAAATTTGGAGGGTTATCAGAAAAACCAACGGTTCAGATTCAAATTTAAGGTACCCTCTTTGTGAGACCTACCATACTATAATGGGGGTTTATTGTTCTGCTTTGTCGACACGTCGTATGGCTGGATTAGTCATCTCGAGTGACGTGTTGACTTGACTCCGCACTGTTTCAATTTAAAAGTTTTAATTTTGTATATAAAGATTATAAATTATAAAAATTAAAATAATTAATTAATAAAATAATTGTTACTTAGAAAATAAAAAAAGAATTATAACATTTTTAAAATTTTAAATTAAATAATAATGTTATATTTATTTTTTAATTATATACTCGTAATAAATTATTTATAATTTATTATTTTAATTATATAAATTAATGCTTCACACATCAAAATCTAAGATTAAAAAATAAAACTATGGCTTGAAAATAAAATGAAAAGAGTTAAAAAAATCAGTGTTGTTTATGAGTCAATGGGTTGGGTCAATGGACTATGCGTCTATGCCGCGTCCGAAATGTAGCCACTAGCTGACTAATCTCTCTACAACTAATGAAGGAAGATGATTGGTGCAGCACATTGAATAAAAGGGAAGATTATGACATAATCTCTGACGTCAATGATAATTGCACTTTTTAAATAAATAGTATTTGTTGATTTTGTTAAATCGTAACACTTGAATGATATTTATTTATTTAAAATAGATGTGATGACTTTAAATTTGACACATTAATTGATGGGG